>UELX01001339.1:0-45985 GCA_900480035.1 Eupelmus urozonus | reverse complement strand
ACAGAATATATTCCAGAATCTGGCCACTGACCAGAAAATTTACCATATTCTGGCCACTGAGTGGTTAATTTTCTACAAGGGTTTATTCTAAAAAGAAAAAAACAAGAAAAAACGTATAACGAAAATATGTAAATAAATTTGCAGGTTATTAAAGAATAATAAATTGCAAAGAAAAGAACGGCCCGCCCACAATTAAATACCGTTGTTATCCACTTAAATACAGTACGGCTCTAGCGGAGCCGTAACGCCTCAATCCTACTTCTCTTTCTCTCAATAACCTTTTTTCTCCCTTTCAATTTCGCCTATACAGCGCTTAACTGAAACAGTGTTTCTCGGAGGCTCTCGCAAATAATCACTTTATCTCTGCAGCCGCGAGAGGCCCTGCCTTGCACACTTTCACTCGCGCAACTCGATCCCCAGATAGACTCTAAGCCTCCTCTCTCCGCCCTTAAGTAACAACTGGCCGATTAGCCGGCGTGAGAGCGCCCGACTAAGCTAAGCAACGCTCTTGATATTATCCCGGATTAATATATTAAAGAAGCAGGACTTTGTAAAAGGTGCGAGCCGAGAGCGCCAGACTCGTTTGTCACGGCTCAGCGCGGCGGGTCTAGCTCGATTTTCTGGACTGATGCTTGGCTGCTGTAACTGGAATTCCTTAATTTTTATCTTGGAAGATGCAATGTTATGTGCTTGTTTATTTATATATTTTCAATAAACGAATTTAGATAAAGTTCTGAAATTGTTTTCGCTGTATTATGAATTTTCGAATTTGACGTTGCGCAATACGAAGGAAAACAAACATGCATCGTTGATTCAGAATTGAATAATCAATCGTAACTAACTATCCGCAGTATTTAGAATTCGATATTTGGAACCTTCATATTTTCATTATTGAGAAATCCAACTGTCCGAATTAATTCAACAAGCCTGTTGGAAATTATTGAACTAATTGTTTCATATTAATTAGTTACATATTCCTGCAGATTTCATTAATTTATTATATAGATTATTTTACCAATCATTTATTAATATACATTTATAGCCTAATTTAGCTTATGAATATTGTACTTAGTTAATTTGAACAAAAACAGGTTTGTAAGCGTAGCAGTCAATAAAGTTACAGAGAAGGCAATTTTTGGAGGATTTTATTAAAATAAGAATAAGTAAAGCAGATTTTCTGTACTTGACGATATACTATCTATTGCAGAGCTTGTTATAACATTCCTAGTACGTGGGAAAGTTTTTAATTTTGTTATTATCAAAAAACCCTACTTTTACGTCGTTCGAAGTTTTCCTGAATTCACTTTAAGGCGTCTCTTGATGAAATTCTTGGCTGGGTTATATCCCTTATAAAGACGCTCGAAAATCAGGGAGGAAAATAAGAGAAGAGTTGAGCGGTGCGCTGTCCAAAGCGCGCGAGAGAGGGAGAAAGAGAGAGGGTAAAAAAAAGCAGCCGAAGCTTTGAGTAAAGAAAGGTACGGCGGAGAGGTGGAGAAAGGAAAACGAGAGGAAAAGCGCGGAATCCGCAGGGCTCTCAGACGCTCGGGAGGGGTGAAGCCAGGGGCTGGAGGGGCTCAGGCTTTAGGTGAGAAACCGTATTTTTCTACGACGCAAGGCACGCTGCGTTAAATGGACCTTTGGCGTTTGTTTGCGGTATTTTACGGCGCACTTAATCCGAAGGCGCGTGCGCTCCTTTTCTCTTTCCTCCTCGGCTCCTTCCTTTTTATACTTTTATTTACTGCTCGAGAGCGAGCGAGCGAGCGAGCGACGATTCGTACGTTATATCCTCCCGCAGAGCGCGTGTAGATTCCCGTTATCGGCGAGCGCGCGGCCTTAACGGTACACGCTTCTTAATTAACGAATCGACGATCGGGCCAATTAGCTGCCCTACCTCCCGACTAGGAGCACCGCCAGCAGCGGGGGAAGAGACACTTTTAACCTTCGCACTTTCTTCGAGCTGCTTCGCGCCCCTTTTTTCCCCTTTTTCTCGCTCTTATCGCCACTAGTTCTTTCCTTCCATTGTAAGTGTGATTAATTACCGTCATTAATTTTTTACCACTCACCTAACCGGCCCCCGGCCCGCTTCTCTTTTTTCCCTCCTCACCCTGCCCGTGCTTGACCGATAAAATTAAAGATTCCGCGCTCAAGTGCATTCACTCTATTATACCACTTTAAAAGAATTCAGTCGCGGAGGGATAAATTGCAGAATCAATTGAGAAAATGATTCTCTGATAATTACGAACGAATTAATGGCTACTTTACCGCTGAATAATATGCGAAAGGCCGAAAGTATATTTTTAATTCTGCTACCATACAAAAGCCATTCATTTTACCGCAGGCTTAGACCGATAAGATTAATTACTTATCTCACGCCACTTAGAAATTGGGTTAACCCATTGACGAACCTTAGACTTAGAACAGTTCAACAGTTTCCGTCGATTACGTCAGACTCTATTCAGCGATCCGCAGAATGACTCACTTGTATACGAACTATCGGACAAGTATATATATATATCAAGAATACAAATCAAAACATTCAATTACATTTTGTATATAGCAGTTGCCAAAAATAAGGCGCGAAACGCATCCATAATCCGTTAAATTGAAATTTATTCGGCCACCTCCGCAGCGCCGCGGCGGCCGAATATCTCAGAATTAGCGATCCCAGCTCGCGATCTATCATCGTTAATAGCTTTAAATTGTGTATAAAACTCTTAAGCAAAGCTGCCTCTGCTCTCGACTCGGCCGAATATTCCGGCTGAACGCGACAAGTCCCCCCTCCTGGAAAAAAGCGAAGAAAAGGACGAAGACGAAGAAGAAGAAGAGGAGGAATCAATGAGCCAAAAAAGAAGAGGCTGATGGATATTCAGCGAGAGAGGAATATAACCGGTTCCGCGCCACAGCGCACGTCAAAGACGCGCTGGGATTTCTTATGACCCGCAGCGGCGTGCGGCCGACACACCGGCGCGCGATATTCCTAAATTCGGCGCACGAAACTTTGCATGCATGCGACATCGGCGCTTTATTTATTTTACAGCTGCCCGAGAGAAGGAGAGAGAGATATATATGCGCCCGCAATAAAAGTATCGCGAAAAGCCGAAAAATATTTTTGTGAATTCATAACGAGCGTCTGCTTAGACCTTTATTTTATTTTTTTTTTAAGGAGAACTTTTTTTGCCTACGGGTTTGCATAATGAAGATTTACGCGTTTCGGAACGGATGCGCTGACAAAGGTGTAGGCGCTGGCTCATCCCTTTGCGGACTAATGCTTATATATATATGTATCTACGGCAAACAGTATGCGCAGCCCGGCGCGCCCTTACATCTGCCTGTTACACGGGGCTAGAGTTTAATAACATGTAAATTCGTTGTCAACATGGACGGCGCGGGCTCTTTGCGCGCCCGGGCTTCGTAGGCGGGCGGAAAATGCTTTTTTACTTGATGAACTTTCTAAACCTATGCTTTTTATTATTTTCCTCCGCTGTAATTTGCTTTTAAATGATGCTGGCTGTTCGAAGTTGTTTGATGCGTTAATTTAAAGTTTTACTGGTATTTAAATTTATTCAAACGAGGTCAATTGTTGTTGTAACAATTTGGTATTTGTTTTAAGCGAATGGAAATGTAGCGAGCACAGTTTGATGATAATGTATTCGTGAAAATAGCGAAAGGTTTTTTTTTAGAGGATAGAAGCAGGAGTTATTGTAGAAAATTTGCAAAATCATAGCCACAATCTATCTATCCTCTCGCAATTCACGGAATTCCCGGAAGGCCATCGCAGCTGATTTCTCGGCGTCGTTTCTCAATCATTTGATAGATAGCTCCTTTATTGCCTCATGACGCGGCAGTTCCCCGCATTTGTATTTCTCTATCTTTATCCGTGGCGATTTTTGTCTACCTACACAGCTAACAGCAAATTCTTGTAATCGCTCGTTTCTACTTTGACGTGCAGCAATTTAGCAAAATTTAAACGACACTAATCCCGTTTTAAAATATACAAAGCCAGAGTAGTCCGAAAAAAGGCATCTATCGAGTAAAGCAAATAAAAAGGCAGGTATAGAGCGTGAGAGAGCGAGAAAGAGCACGGAAAGAATGTAAAAAGAATGTCGAACAGCTGGTTTAAAGCTCGGGAGAATTGGCCTGGGCGCCGTCAGAAATCGCATCCAAATGACCCGGTTTCCTCGCGCCTTTTCCCAGGCGCGCGCTCGCATCCCCCGCAATAAAACGAAATCCCGGCTTGGCCTGCAAAAATGACGAAAATATATACGTAGCTACGCTTGCTTGCTCGTCGCGCCCGCGGGGGCTTCGGCAATTTCGCGAAATTCGATTTTATATACCGGCGAATCCAATCGCGCCTGCGCGCATATTGCAATGTCTCTAGCTCTCCTGCCTCTGTGTATGTACTAGCTACACGTCCGGCCGTTATTACAACGGGAGCGCGCGTGCCGCGAGAAAAAGGTGGAGCTCGATACGGCGTATAATACAAGCCGGGATAGCGGCGCACCGGGCAAGGAAATACACAGAGGTATAAAGGCGATAAGGTGTACGGGAGATTGGGAGCGCGCGGGACAAGGGAAAAATCATCCGGGAGCTGCTGCTGCTGCTGCCGCTGCAGGGGCTATAGAAAAAGGAAGACTGGGCGGCGCGTGAGGTGCGTGCGGATGCGATCTCGGAGCTTTTATTAACGGAACTTTTGCTACGTCGGCTTTATCAATTTCTGACTTTGAGAACTACAAGTTTATTTAAGAAATTGGATTTTTGTTTTGGTTCGTAGATTTGGCTTTCTGAATTCATGTTTATTTGATAATTTAGAGTTTGGAATGATGGTAAAATTTTAATTATGTCTCAAAGTATACATCTGAGTTTTACATTTTTCAGCAACCAAAATAGCCGTGAATTCTTTTCGAGACTACAGAAAAATTGCGAATGTGCAGTTTTAGACGTAACTTTAATGCAACAGGATATTGCGAGTCGAGCTGAGAAACATGGTTTCATATCTTCTCTGCGATAGCGCGTATCATCCCATGACGTACGAAGAGAGAATAGCTGAAATAAACGCGGAAAAATTATGACCAGCGAGAAGCTCAATCGGAGCAAAAAATACAAGTTTATTTTCAAAAACAGCAATTTTACTATTCTCCCCAAACAAGTTTTTTATTCGACCGAAATTAAAAGTTAGATACGCGCACCGGGCGAGTAGCTGAACTACGGATAGGCCAGTCGAGCGCGATAACAAGAAAATAGTAACACAGTGTCGAGAGGTAAAGAGAGAGAGACGAAAAAGAGGAGCTTTCAAACACACATCCAGAAAGATATGAAGAGATAAACGAAAACAAATGAAGAGCGAGAAAAAACTAGTTAACGGCAGACAGCGCATCGCAACCTATCCGCGCAGAAGAAAAAAAGAACACGGGGAAACAAGAAAAAAGAGCCGGGAATGGAGAAAGCAGAGAGACGCGCGGCAAATAATACTCCCGGGAAGATGAGGGCTCACCTGGCCGATAACGGAAACGCGCTCTCCGTCGCGCGCATATAACCCGACGTCAACGGCTATTTTACGCACTCGTATCCCCGTGAAATTAAAAGCCGAAGCAGGGAGGATCGATATCAGCAGCTTGACGAGGAGAGAGACGAAGCTCGCTAAGCGTGTAATGCGTATGGTAATGCGACTAACCAGTCGCGGGACGGAGATTAGGAGCGAAAAGTCGGTGTAAGCGGCCGTGGCTTATCGGCTGGCTCCCGATGTCGGCGAGCTTGTAGCGGAGATAAGTCGAGTGTTGGAGCCAAGCGAGACTATAAACGTATTCTCGCTTTCGATATGCTTCGATTTGTAGTTGGCGCGAGCTTTTGCGGACGGCTAGCTTTTAAAATGGCTTCCGGTTTCAGTGGGACTGGCTGGTGATAGAGTCGGTTACTAGTGTCGCGAGGCTTTTTTGTTACTTTTGACGGATATGGATTTTAAACGAGCTTTCGAGCGAATAGTAGTTTTTTGTTATTTATTTTGATATAGTAAAAGTTTTGTATACTTTTGTTAAAAAAATGTTTATGAGTCAGCGATTTCACATATTGAAAGAGACAGGGTAAAGCAAAGGCACATTGGCAATTAGGCAATAAGCGTAATAAACGGCATTAGCAATCAAGTTAAGCGCAATTCGATTATATTCCATCTCGCGAAAATAGTGCTCTATTGGAACACTTCCGGGGATATGAACTTGAGGGAAAACTTAGACGATGCCGAGGCGCGCGCGCCGTTTCAAAGCTTGCGCTAACTTCCCAAAGTAAAATTGACTTTGTATTAAGTAAATTCAACTTTAATTGGTCCGCCCAATATAACCCGGCAAACTTGCCCCCGTCCTCTACTCCCCCGCAGTAGCAATAACTTTCTCCTTGCACAAACACACACTTCCATAACTCGCGAGCTCCAAATACAGAAAGCGAAGCTCTGCCAGCCCTCCGAAAACTCAAAACTTTCCCTCCTCCCGAAAAAAAAGGGAAAAAACGAGTCGAAAGATCAATAGTGAAATATCGTCGTGATCGGTCCGTGTTTGAGCTCGGCCGGTAATTACGAGCCGGCTCTCGTGTGTGCTCGCGAAAAAGAGCGAATTAGGCGGGGCGCGTGGGCCCTCGTGAATAATGGAGCGCGATCGATTAGTTAATTGCCGCTTCGTCAGGGATCGTCGCTCTTTTCGCTCTTAATTCGCTCGGGGCTCCGCACGCACAGCTGATGAAGCGCGCGCTCGCTCGCTTTGGCATACCACGGGTGTCGTCGATCCCTCCCCTCGATAGAGCCGAGGCCTTGTCCCGAGCTCGGCTTTAATAATGCCGTTTTGCCCTTTTTTGCTGCCCGCCGAATCTCGTTATTTCGACTGCTGAATGGCCTGAGAAGAGGGGGTTTTTAGCCGAGGATGGGGTTTGGGGAAGGGGAAATTAAAAAAACAATGTTACGATGAGGGTTGGTGTTTGGTGAATTATGAAAATATTGTTTTTTGGTGATGAAGTAATGGAGTATTTATATAGAAATTTTTTTACTATAGCGGTGTAGTTGTTTGTTAAAAGGGAGTATATCGATGGCTATTTCGTTCATTAAAATATAGTATCTAAATGTTTTATGTACGTTTCAGATATTTTGCTTGCAAATTATGAAATATTCCAGTTAAAATAGCATTGAATTTTCAATACCCAATCAGACCTTTTGAAACTTTATAAAAATCTGTTAGTTTTACGCAAGCTCGACTCATATTTCACAAATGAACGATTGTGCAAAGCATCAGTTTACAAAATCCAATAATACCAAACAATATCAGAAATAGATCATTTCCGAAAAATGAATAGCTTTTAAAACGCCATCCCCCACCAATCGTCTAATTGGCAAAGCCAGCCTGAAAAAAATCCCTCGGCAGCTCGGCAAAGCCGGCTAACTCGCCGAGAACAAACATCCCATCCAGCCAACAGGCCTTGACAAAAGAGACTACGTCGCGCTCGCAAAGAAAAGCTAACTTCCGAACGCGAATCGCATACGTAGGTATAAGAGTCGCGAATCCTAGCCGGGCTCAATTTGGCATGCAAGCCGCGGCGCATTTCGAGGATCCAGTGGGGCTCTGTGCGCGTGGAAATCCTTTTGGATGGTAATTCCCAGGAGCGCGCACGAATTCCCGCTTTGCGAGAATAAGGCGCCAGAGTACAGCGGCAGTGTAGATTTATGCTAACCACGTGGAGCGGCGCGATAGCGCGGTCTAATAGCCCCGCGTGTTGCGGCCAAAGTCGCTGCGCGTTAAAATGACGTTGATAGGCAGGCCTCGGTCCAGCCTCTCTCTCTCTCTCTACCTGGCTTTCTAGCTGCGCAAAGACAAGGCCTATATACAGCCGATTACGCGAGCGCTGCAGTCTACGCACTTCCGCGCGAGATAGAGCTCTCGAGTTATTTATGGAGTAGGAGAGAGAGACAGATATAGAGCTAGCTGCAGTCGGCGCGTTTTCTCCTCTAATGTAATGCAACGCGCAGACCTCAAAGACTGACACCCGCACTTTGTCCTAAAAGCTCCCTCCCGTGCTTGCGCGCGCCACTCACATTTTTCTTTCCCCTTTCCCGGCTTTCTTCCTGCTTCTTTTATCTTTATCTTGGCTTGTATAATTAATTTATTCATTGCCTGTTTTATGACTTTCATCCTGAATAAATGATTAGAGCGCTTTTACGCCGATAGAATGCATATGCTAATTGCGAGATTTACGCGAGAGAGCCCGGCTTTTTTCAGGAGCCGGATAATGCTGCAGCTGAATTTTCCGAAAAATGTCAGTCAAGGCTCGTGCGGGCTAATATAAAATCGTTTCCTAATTAATTAAATCTTTTGATTAATCATTAGCAAGGATGAAATACGTCTTTGTTTAGCGTTGGATTAAATTTTATGAGCAGCCCGGCGGACGGCTTCGCAATTTTATTTTCTCCGCGCTCGCGTCAAGTTACAATCGGGATATCCTGTTTCCGTTTTATTCTATTTTTCGGATGTAACTGATTCTTAATGAAGTACTATATTGTTTTTATTTAAACCGATGGCGTAACGTTTTACTGCACTGCATGTTAAGGCCATCAAAAGTTTTATTAATACACAAGAATTCATTGATTGATAGCATCGATTCCGCGCGCAAACCCGCGGCAAAAAAGTATTCTTCTATCGGTTTTTGGCATATCGAAAAATAAAAAAAAATTTTTTACAATCATTTTAGCGTGCTTCGTTTAAATATTTTCCAGGGAACAAATATCCATAGCTGTAAATATTAAACGATCGAGAAAAAAATAGTTCAAAATTCAGCGCGAAAAAGAGCGATAAGCCCGCGATCAAAAACTAGCTCTCTCGTAAATACAGAGCCCAGGCGCCAGATTAAAAAGTCAACTATTTTGCATGGCACGTAGAGCGGACTCACGCACGCGTAAATTATTCATAATTCGCTTTCTCTTATAAATAACCAAGCTCTCGCTCATGGACGGAGAAAAAGAAAGAGGAAGAACGTGCGGCGGGTCATGCGCGGGGGCGACAATGGCTCCATAAAAAAGCCCTATAAAGCGAAGCGGCCCGAGAGAGAGAGAGAGAGAGGGCAGGATGAAAATCAAAGGAGCGTGAAGTGCGAGGGTAAAAAAAGAGGTGGCCGCGCCGAGAAGGAGAAAGCGAAATTAGTTGCAGGCGTGAATTTGAGTCTGCGTGCGCGCCGAGGCGCGAGTTAGACGAGGCAGAGCTAAAGAGCAGACCAGTAGCATAATGCAGGCGGCGCAAAAGGAGAAATAAAAATGCGCGAAGATGCAAGGGACGCGGGAGCAAAGAGAGAATTGCGGGCTTCGAGAGGGGAAAGACGCGGGTGTGTGTGTGTGTACGCCACGGCCGGCACGTGAGAATAATGAGCGCCGGGCTCCGCGCGCAAAGCCGTCCGGCGACGCGGCTATATATGTATGAATATACATCCAGAGACTAGCGCTGCCTGCGAGCGTGAATCTACTTGCCGAGCTACGTGTCTGGCGGTTGCGAGGGCGGATTTTAAATTACGACACTTTTTGGAGGTCGTCATTGGCTGTAATTTTCAAAGCGAAGACTAATTAGCTAATTTCGCGCGCAGATATATGCGTAAAGTAACAAAAGCTTCTTGAATATAAGGTAAATAAGAAACAATAAGTCGGAAGGAATAAAAATCCCCGTAATAAAAGTACGTTAATAGCCTCTCCGCGTTATAGGAGCAAAGATCAATAACATACCTTCCTCGCCGCGTGTATTAGCTACCGTAAGCCGGCGCGCACATAAAGCAGTAGCCGGCGCACAGGCGCGTATTAACGTTTCAGCGGCAGCGAGCAGCCGGTTACACTTTTTGCCGCTACGAGAGCGCACAGTCGCATTTTCCGCGGCGCGCATACCTAGCTCATATTCGCCCGCTGCGGAGTCCGGAGAAATGAATTCTTTATCGCCGTCTCGCACTTGCATTCTCCTACCTCTCTCTCTCTCTCTCCTTTCTTCTTCTTATTTCTCTCCCGCCTCTTTTTAACACCGCGAACCTAAGTTTCTCGTGCGTGCGAGGCTCGAGGAGGGTAAAAAAAAAACGACTCGTCACGCTGCCCCTTTCAGCGCTCGGGGGATTAGCGAGCGCGTGCATTACTCGCGTTAGGGCCTGGCTATATATGTGTTTTTTACGAGGCCGCGGCGGCGCGAGATCGTCGGATAGTGCTGGATTTTGAATGATTGGCTTTTTGTTATAGAGCGGCGAGGCTCTCTTTCGCCAAGTAGAACGTGATATTGACAGAGAAACGGCTCATTTCGTATTCCGCGCGCGCCTGCTTAATTTATGCGCGCTTTATATTTTAGTGACGAATAATACCCTTTCGATTTAAATACATAATTCATCGCTCTTGGCTTTATCGCGCGGCGCTTATTTTTTCAGCCCATTGTGCGCGACGAGGTGGCTTTCGATTGTTTTGCTGACGAGGACTACTCCCGCGTTTCTATATTTGAGGTTCGATGTATTATTAATAAGCGCATTCAAAGTCTGCTTTTTCCCGCGCGGCACTATTAAGTGCTTTATGACTAACAAGTTTTCCTGTTGACCTATATTTTGAAAATTAGCCTCGAGTTATAAAAGCACTTTTATAATTTATCTGCTAAAAGCTTTCGAACGAAATTCTCTATGCAAATTATTTAGCGAAGAAACAGACTTGCCAAACAAGTGGATTCAAAGCAATGAAACACAGCCACGCGTTTTCAAAATCCTTTGAAAAATCTAAAAGTTGCCACCCGCTACGAGCACTCCCAGCTGCATATTTAAAACTGCACACAGCGACAATCTCGCTGTTACTATAATAATTCCATTAATTTGCCCCGAAGCAGCGTGTCCGGCTCTGTCGGCATTAAACGCGCCTATTAAAAGGCGCAAACTCCATCCGTCAGCGACATTAAAATTCCCCAACTGCAGCTAGCCAAGCCCATACACGTAGCCGCACGTGCACACAGAGGAATTAAGCCACCTTAGGCGCTCCGATCAATCAAAGCCACCTTTTCCATAGCGCATCCCTCGAGCTCTATCGAGCTCGCTTATAGCCAAGTCCTGCAGGCATACAACAGCTGAGAGAGAAAGAGTAGGGGCCGGGGAGCATGTAGCCGCGCGATGTATCACCTCCGGGGAGGGAACTCCCGTTGCGAAGAAAAATGCGATCGGCGCACTTGCACTCGCGTGTAGGTATAGCTCGGAGGATAAGGCGAGGACTTAATTTATCGGGCGCAAGGTGCGCGCGCTTGCCGGGACTTTGCGAATTGCGATATTGTACTCGGGAGAGGGGCCTTTTCTCCATTTTTTGCACGCGCGCCTCTTTTGATTCAGGGTCACGAGAGATATCGCCCAGCGGATGAGGCATTTGCCTCGCCCCATTCGTTCTCCCTGATGCATGGCTCGCATTTTGAAAAAGTTTTACGACTACCTGCGGGGGAGGAGAGAGAGATGCGAGATTCTCGCGACTAGTTTTCGGACGCCGAGCCGGGGGAATATTTCGACGCGCCAGACGCGTGGATATGCACAATACCGGGGAGGGGGGGAGGGAGCTGCCTCTTCGACTCTGACAAATAACGCCGAAATCGCCGGAGGAATGCGAGAGCCGGCAAGGACGGGATACGAAAATATTTAACGAAACTGAGGCTTTTCTGAGCCGCTGGATTTACTGAATTATAAGTTAATAAATAAGAGGATTTTAAACTTCGTGATGTCTTATTTTTTATTCTTTCGTTGGCCATGTTTTATTTCTTATTTATTTTCTGCTATTTCAAACACGTTTTTTAGGGTTATTGTTTTTCTTTAGATTTTTATTACATCTTGTATGGCTGAATAGATTTGTGTTTTGATTATTACTCAAACATAAATTAATACATACTATATTTAACTAGATAAAATTAGAAATTAATTATTCATATGATTATGAATTAACTGTACAAACAATAAAAGAAAATATATTAATTAAACTGTATAACTTTATTCATCTTGTGTGCATCAAAATAGATCTGGGCTTCTTACGTTGACCTACTTTTGGAATTAGATAGCTCAGTTAAATATAGAAAAGTAAGTATAAAGTATCTTATTCCGTTTTGTACAACGGCGCTGTTATAGCATTACTGCTTTAAATTAAGAAAAATATTCAACCTTACATTCATACTGGAACTACATTTCTTTTCATTATTTAAAAGTCATATTACATTAGCTGGCTTTCATACTTTTGTTATATTCTTAACAGTCTTCGTATTTTGTTTTACCTAAAATGCACAGAAAAGTACAAATGTTATTGCAAAGTTAAAGAAAAAGAATTGTAATAACAATGAAATTCACATAAAAATAGTTAAATAAAAATTTCATAAACGAGAAACGAAATTGAATTAGAGACTTTAGTGTAGAAAGGACAAAATTGCGGTCGTCTGCTTTAAAATAAAATGTCTTACAAGAGAACGGGGAATTGCGCAATTAAAGCCGTTATATCGTAGACATGACACTGACCTAATTTGATTAACCTCCACAGCTCTTACAAGCGTTAAGAGCCGGCGACTCCAAACAGGAGTTTCCGCTTTGATAAGATATCTTTGGCGAACTCTGACATACAAATCTAAAGTTTAGTCGCGTTCGCTTGTACCGATGTAGATACGTGATTTGCAAATCCGATGAGCTTTCCTTCTACTCTTAACAGATTAGTATTTATACATTTTGGTTTTACTCATTTACAAGTAAATGTCTTCATAATAAGATCTGAAAACAAAAGACCAAGCTTTATTTTGAATTCTAATGTTTTTGTTTTGCCTTTCAGCGAGTATTAAAAACAATGTTTTTCTAAATTTTCACGTTTTCTAAGCCGTGAAATTATGTTGGAGCACGAGTTTTATTTTTCCGGAGTTAACGATCCTCTTTGAAAGCTACTTCTACACATTCTCGAAGCGTTTTTCTGGTCATTAAGGTGGAGCTTCTTGCCGCCATGTGCTCGTAAGAAATACTGTATTCTTTAAAGTATACCGTAAATACGGAATTGTACGATTCATACATCTTTTTGCAGCAGATTTTATTTCTCAGGCTTTTTAGTTACTCACTAATGTTAAATAAATTGATGAAATTGTTGAAAAAAAGGTTCAAGAGAATAACAATAATCGAAAAAGTATAACCTTAACTCACAGGTCAGTTGACCAATTACTACAGCCAGTAGAAAAAGAAAAAAGTCTGTAAAAATCAGTGATCCCAAAAAAAGGTGGAAAAAAGCTTTCCAAAAATCGACGTCGCTCAGGAGTCTCATCAGTTGCCCTCAAGCTCGGAGCGGCAGCTCTCGCGAAAAATCCGCAACAGCTCGAACTTTCAGCCGAGGCGGGGCTGGCTCCAGCCGTGAAAAATTGCTCTCTTCGCGGTACATTGACGAACGCTCTCGCGAAATGAGATTTTCCAGCGATGAGCCCCGCTGGCTCTCTCACTCTATTCGGGAACTTCAATGCCGAGCAGGGAAAAAAGAGAGGAGCGCTGAAAGAGGGTCAGCGACACCGCGTTCTAATCTGCCCGCTCGCGCAACAATGAACTTGAGCAGATGACGGCGGACTAGGGCATTGGAAATGCGTGTGCGGCTGCGCGATAGCCGGGGAGAGAGAGAGAGAAGTGTATCGCTGCTGCCGAGCGAGTGTTATTAAGCGAATCGGAGTATTTGTGCCAGGCGCGGAGCAAAGCTATCGCTTTTTGGACGGCTGTGCGTGATGCGGAGCCTACGGCTATTGAAAATCGTTTTTGTTCGAGAGTTGAATGGGGGTATTAAGTTGTTTGCGATCGATTGCTGTTTCGTGTTTGGCGCGAAGGATTGGTATTTTCGGGAATCGGGTTTGATGAATTTTTAGTTTCTAGTTTGTTTAATTGTGCCGTGCGTTTAAATAACTGGAGGCTGGAGGCGGTGTTTATCGCAGTCATATGAGTATGCGACTGACTGATTACAATGTAACTCTGAATATTAGATATGATTTCTGAATAGAAGTGCATTTATTGTACGCATGTGCAAAGTAACAAAGTGAATACCACAGTCAGATTATCAGTTTTTAAATCAATTTATAAAATTTCGTAAAATCATTTAAGTAAAAATAAATTGAAAAATAAAAGTGCAGCTTAAATAAAGACTTATTCATTTTAGGGCCATAGCTGCTAAAATAGCTAAAACCACAAAGCCCAAGAATAACATGGTTACTATATCTGCATATACAAGGAAGGTTCTTCTTCCTTGTTTTCCTATATATAGATATATAGTAGTAACTAATGTTATTCTTGAGCTTTGTGGATTATACCTTTTTAGCTGTCACAAACCCTCAGTCATAATATTAATTTAAGATACATTAAGCTTCATTGTTGTTCAATCAAAACGAATTTTATTTGAAAAGCAATTTTCGCCCTAATCTGTTATTTCTAGCTTTGTCTATTCCATTCTCTAACACCGCAATCGCGGAAAAAAGTCTGTCAGCAAAGAAAAAGGCAACCTATAAATATTACTGTCAATTAGAAAACTTGCGAGAGCAGCCAAAGCCGCCGCTGAAAGAGCCAATGCAGGAATAACTTTCGCGCGCGTCAAAAATCATTTCGCAGCTTCTACAAGCCGTCAGAGTCTCTCTCCAGTCTCCCCGTCCAAGGCTATTAATTCGAATCAAAGAACGTCACATGCGACGGCTTCACTCCCTCTCTCAAGTGGCACCGGCGCTCCAGAAAAAGCCCAGCGGCAAAACGCAAGAAAGAAGGAAGACGAAGAGGTGCGAGAGCAGACGATCGAACCTAGAGCTAGGCAAGTTTCGACGAAGGGAAGTTTCTTCCCCCTGAACTTTCATTACGGCCGGTGTGGACCCCCCGCCGACTATACGCGAAGGTATGATTGGAAAAGTTTCCGGATAGTTCGCCGGGCCAAGCTCGCTCTCTCTCTCTCTCTCTCTCTGGCGATGTATTCTTCGCCGGCCTTAGCCTGCGATTGGTTACACGCGAGCGGCGCAGTTAGCATTTGCAAGTTGCATCCGATAACGGATCGCACGAGCGACCTTTCTGCTCGCCTCTCTATCTCCGAGCTCGAACCAATTAAGCGAATTCGATTCTCTGTCTTGAGATGAGCCGGAGCGCGCTCCTCCTTTTTTGCGCGTCGCCTGAGCTACTCGCTAACTTCGACGTAGAGAGAGAGGATGGACTGACGGATAGGTTTTTGCCTTATTTGCTGCTACCACCTTCTTTGCGTCACTCGCGCTGCTGACGGTGAGCTTGGGGAAATTGCTCGGGTGCCGTTTGGGAGGATAGTTTGATGCGAGCTCGGTTTTTTTTTCCGTCCGATGATTTGTAAGTGCGGCTTAAAGATCACTCCTGCTAAGTGAAGATTTATTATGGTTATGGTCAAATTTTTTAAGCAACAAGTCAAAGTTTTGAAGAACTACGTGGATATTTTTGCGATTTAAAAATAAATGAGCACTGTTTACTTTTCGGTAATATAGCATGTTCTAGTATTTTCATAATCTATTTCTGTAAGTGTCGTTTTAGTGTGGGAAGTACGTTAAATTTAAGGCTGGAATATGGGTTTGGCTATTTTCCAACTAAAATACTTGTGTTCCGCATTCCTAAACTTTTCCATCAAAAATTCAACCATATGATATTAATTATGTTACGTTTCATACAATCAAATCTAACTATCCTAACTAAATTAATTAAATCCTAATCAAGTTAACAAAAGTCAAATCATCGTCAATGTCTGCGTAAATTTTATTATATAATACATCTGTGGTTAAAAAATCTATTAAATCTGATGAAATAACCCAGTAAATGGGTAACGTGCCAGTAAAAAATTCTGATTAAAATCCATTAGGCAATGTTTTACTGCATGTCTAATAGATTTTTTTAAAAACAGAGATTGAAATAGCTTTTAAAGTATTAATCACAGTTATATGCATAAATTAATTAAAAATTAAAAGGAACAATATTAACATATATATGATAATCCCGAGCATCCTCTCGTTTCAAGCAAACAATATAGGTCAACATGAAAACTTAAATATCCCATTGG
This sequence comes from Eupelmus urozonus, assembly GCA_900480035.1. Classification (NCBI taxonomy): domain Eukaryota; kingdom Metazoa; phylum Arthropoda; class Insecta; order Hymenoptera; family Eupelmidae; genus Eupelmus; species Eupelmus urozonus. The sequence continues at coordinate 29,937 of UELX01001339.1, read as the reverse complement.
CAAAGAAGCTGCAATAAAACGGGCGAGAAGAGCGCAAACTCGCACTTGTATAAATCACAATTAATTTAACAGACTCGAAGCTCCTCCCAAGCGCAAACATAAACACGTCGCGCGCGCGGCGAAGAAAATCAAGCGCTCGCACATCCGTGGGCTTTTCGTCATCCCGTAATTGCCGCTCGGCTCTGATATTTCCAGATCACGTACGGACCATTCGAATGATTCAGCATCCGGAGATAAATTCGCAGCCGGCCGGCGGCAGCGGCAAGAAGCCCCGTAAGTACGTCGGTCCGTTATGCAAACTCACTCGAGGGACACATCGGCTGCCGGACGACGCCGAGGAGGAGTGAAAAAAACGCCGAGAGCGGCAAGATGCTCTTTGCTCGCGCGTATATTGCCAGCAGTGGGTTTTATGTATGGCTGAATGCGGGATGAGTTATGGGCCCTGTCTAGCTGCGCGCGTGTTTACGAATTCATCGGCACGCGCGCGAGTGCCTGCCTTTTAAGAACGAGTTTTCTCCGGGAATGCCAATTTTTGCGAATAACTTTGATTTCTTTGCGGGCATTTTTATTCGCCCCGGATATTGCTGGGAAATAAAAAGGAGAATGTCTTTTTTCCATTTTTCCTCGCGCTGTAAGATTGCGTAAGTGCTTGCTGGAGCTGTATAATAAGAAGCGCGATAAATTTATATTATGTACCATAAATTTGCTTGAAAAACATAATTCAGAAAATTATTATTAACAATAAATTATAAACATTAATTTTAAAATATTTTAGAAAAATAAATTTCTCTCTCGCAGTTTTGTTATATCGGCCAGACGTCATCGATATAATTAATCGTTCAAAATATCGACACGTCCCGCTCTCGGAAGTTCGTGCAGCGAGCAGGTTTCAGACGGGATAATCCGTTGAAAAATATTTTCTTAGTATAAACACGCGCGCGGCTTTAATCTCGAGCCTTTTTTCAGCATCATTCAAGATAAACAAATACTGCATCCAAGCGAGCTGAAAATAAAGCGAAACACATTGCACGTCGTAGCTAGACTTTCTAAATATTTATCCGCGGCGCAGCGGAGCGCGATTGAGACGTATCTCTCCCGCTCTCTCGCACACAATGCAGCTGAGATGGCCAACCAAGAAGCACTTTCCTTTCTGCCTGCCTGCCTCTGCCGAGCGCCGAGCGCCGCTCGCGAGAAACGAGTTGTCTAGGAGAAAAAGCAAGATTACGCACAATGCAAAAGCAGAGAGTCGAGCGAGCCGTAAGTATATATATACAGGCGCGGATGGCCGGCAGCAGTTGCGATAGAGACGCTCGATTTATCACTCGGCGCGTGCGCCTAGAATATTACATGTATCATCCGGCGCAGGCGGAAATTCGCGCGAGGCGCAGAGAAAAAAATTGATAATCCACGAGTAGCCGTCGCGCTGCTGCCTGCGAGCGTTTACAGATTTTATTTATTTTTGCTTTATATCCCCCCCTTTTTGTCCTCGCTGCATGCCCTCTGTGTTTCCGTGCTTTGTTATATGCCGGTATATATACATTTTATTCGAGCTGCATTGCAAGCACGCGGCACGCGGGAATAATGTACCTTTCGAACGACACCGAGCTACTCGTGCACTTTTTAGCTGTAATGTTCCGCAAAACACTGTGAGCATCGTTTGACAATAGACAGGAAAAGCATTTGTTTAAAAATTTATAGACGGTCTTCCTGTAAAAAAGCGATGCGCAAACACTCGCTCAAATGTATTTCGCCCTCTGCGAATAAAGCTGAAGCTTGTCCGTTTTGTTTTGAATTTCGACATATTTCACTCGTTTAATTTCCAACTAGATTAACGTTTTCCCGTTTTACGAGCGCGCGTTGTAATCACAAAGCGAAATATGCATAAACATTTTTAAAAAGTTTTAATCTTTCCTTTCAAAACTTCAAATCGATCGTACGGCCTGCAAATTCAAAAGTAAAAGTCGCTCGTCGTAAAGATTTTTTACTACACTCTCACGTATGCTGAAAAGCTCCCAGCACTTGCTCATTTTAATGCTTTGCGTATACAATAAAAAAAGGGGGTGAAAGTAAAAACTAGCGCGCGAATCACGCGGCCAAGTTAGACGCGGCGCGCAGTGAAAGGCTAGCCAGCACACACTCGTTGGCCCGTTTTTGCGCGAGCGCTCAGCGCAATAGCTACATAAACGTCGAGACCAAACTAAGGCTTGTAAAGACAATAGCCGTTACAACGGTAACTTTTTTGAAGCAGCGGATCCGAAGCGCGAGCGAATCACGTGAAGTTGCGCTCGCGCGCTAAACTAAGACATTACGTAAAGTTAGAACGTTTTTTCGGCTGCTCGTGTGTGGCAGTCGGATTGCTTTTCGCGAGTGTTTGTTTTTTTGTTTTATTGGATTTTCAACGGGCTTTGCGCAAATAAATAAAGCGTCTTTTTTAATGCACTCTGCGAGTTTTTTGTTTTTTATATGGCAAAGTTTTTTAGTAGTCGATAAACAATTTGATAACACTGTTTTTTTTTTAAGTTACGATTTAGGGGATAAAATAGTTTAAGCATTAAAATAAAATTTCTATGAAATTACTGTAGATCGAAATTCTGGTTAAATATTCATGGGCTAGTACTCGCGTGGCATCGAAACATAAGATATCAAGCGGCGCATCAGTTTTCATTAATAATGCATATTATAGCCGACACTAGCCTGGCTGTCAATAGGCAATGATTCTAAATAAAAGACCAGATGAAATTGTACGCTCGGAGAAGCAAAGTGCGGGAAGGCGCTTCACGTCGCACGCGCGAGCGAGCACTGCGGGGTGAAATTTTTAGTCGAATAAATCCATTGTTAAATTCATGAAATTACTCTTGTATAGCTTGCAATCAATTACTTTAAATTGCGTTAACTGGATCGCCGATGCTATTCAAATAAAATCGATTCCGTACGCATGACTGGGCCGCTCGCGCGCCCGCGCGAGCAGCACACAATCGATACCACGCATCGTTTACTTTTTTCTCGCTCTTTTTCTCTCTTACTCTCTCTCTCTCTCTCTCTCTCTCTCTCTCTCTCGCTCTCTCTCTGATTTGTCGTTTGGCGCGTCTGGCAGCGCTCGCGGAACGGCCGCGAAAATTCGTTTGAGACAGAAACTGTCATTAGCAAACGCCCGGCGAGTTATGAATTTCAGGGACGACGGAGCACAAACTAATTAATAACAAATTAACGATCGATAATGAAGATATAACTTATAGATGTTGCGCCCGACATTAAATTCAGCTTTGTGAAAATGCTCGTTATAACTCATTTAGGAGAGATATTATTTCAGTGCTTTTTTCTTTTTAATTTTAACCTGGAATATTTAAATGCGATAACGTTAAACCACTGTGTTGTGGCAGAAGGGATAAAAATCGACTCTTAGCTATCACATAGATGAATCAACATTTTATATTCTTTCGTATTTATAAATAAAACAATAGACAATAATTATTATAGACAATAGTTTTTGCAAGTCACAAAAACACGCTACTTTTACAATTTGATTATAGGAAAAAAATGGTATTTGCAGAATCAATTAAAACATTCTTTATCGATAAATCTTAATATCAGTTACGTTGTTCAGGCTGATTTTAATGACATTAAAGGATGTCCTGAGTTATTATGACAAAGATAAGCGAAAATTGGATATAGTGGCCATTAGTCTATCAACGAACGTATTTTTTCAAGGACAGCAAAAGCAAATGTCATGATAATTATTCACCTTACATAATCGTATATTAAGTTATTTCTTCTTCTTGTACTTCCATCGTATATTTTATTTTTACTGTAGACATTGATAAAATTTGTATTATTTGAACTTTATTTTAAAATTAAGTACCCATTTAAAAGTCATACTTTATTTCTATCAAATACTTTGACAATCAATTGATAAGTAAAAAGAAAAACAAGCTTTATCAATAAAACTAAGTAAGATTTATGTATGTGAAGCAGCAAAAACGTCACACATATAATCGTCTTCTAGACATTGTTTGATTACTTGTTAAATTAAAATAAAAGTATGCGACATATGCAGTAGAAATGTAATCAAAGAATCTAATCAAATGATACAAGAAGATAATAATATTAATGTGGTATGATTTAATAAGAATTAAGTTGGATTACTTATTATCAAAAGATTTTGAATTTATTGTTAATATATGTAGAATCTATAATAGTAGTATATAATTATTAAACGTATAATATTAATATTTACATACCTATGTAAATGTTAATAGTAACAATTTTGGTGTCAGTTTCTTTATTATATCTGTAATATTTCAAATGAAGTTGACTACAAGTAATTAGAGCATTAAACTTTTCTTTCCGCTATCATTCTTGTTTTAATTATAAAAAAACTTGCTTGAACGCGACTTCTTTTAAAGTTATATAACTTCAGAATATAGCATAGCTTAATTAAGAAATAAATGCAGCACGTAATTTGTTTTTATCTTTAGGACCGTTCCACTTTTAAACTAAAATCTGTTTACTAATTATGAAAAATAAAAGAAGCATATACATTTGATAAAATAATTATAATTTTCAAATCAAAAATTAATTTCATTTAATAATTTTAAGTTGTAAGTCAGAAACAAATGTTTTATTCCTAAAAATAACAAAAGCATATTTTTAATTATCATCAATCGTAAGATTTTTAAAACTACATCGCTTCTGATTCCAATAAATCCTTTTCTAAAAGAAATAAAAAAAAGCGAAGAACCTCAAAGCAAGCAAGCTTTTGACAGGCTAATCCATAACGACGGCGGGGTCAAAAATCCCAACGTCAAGATTATAAAAGAACAACGGGGCAGCCTCAGCGGCAGCTCGCGGCTGACGTATATCCCCCTCGCACACTCAAATAACGCTGAACTTGAGAAATTCACGGACAGTCGGGATTTTTCACGAATCTCTCGCTCACCGTCCGTGGGGGTATATATATACGCTAGCTCTCGCTGACAGGTGGATTTGTAGTCCTCAACTCTCCCTCGGCACTCCGCGAGGAGCAGCGGCATCTCATTTTCATGATTTTATTCGTCGTTCGAGTGATTCGAGCCGAGCTTGTCCGCCCCTTTCTGCTGACTGCTGCTGTAATGGAGCTTCGCGCGCGGCCCCCGCCGCAATATACCTCCGCGCGCGCTCACGCACCTTAATGCATTCCATATTTTAACGCCGCTGTCGTATATACGCGAGAGCGCGATATTTATAAGCGCCTATTGTTCTTGCGCTTGTAATTTCGCTGGAAATTGAATGTGTACGCAGGCCTCTTTTTGCTTGCTCCTCTTCTTGCGACCGTAAACTGCTTCTCGCTCGCTCGCTTGAGACAGTGTCATTTCGAATCTACTTTTTTATCTAGCCGGGGGAGCGTGTAATGTTGCGCCAGTATTTCACGGCTGGATAATACGATGCTAATGTTGCGACTAACTACATTTCCATTCTCGAGAAGACGTGTACTGTAAATTCTGAAAACGAATTTACGACTCTCGGCGCTTTAGGCTTTCTCGAGCTGATGTTTATTTGCTTTTAATCAGGTGATAATACTGAACTATAGTCATTCTTTGTTGTTTGAGTAGTTTTCTGAAGATAGTAATTTATTTCTTGATCAGCTAGATTATCAAAGTATTAATAAGTGTCCAATTATTTTTTTGATTTTTCATTTGAAACTATAGTTTAATGAGATCACAATCAATGTCCATTCGAAAATCAGATTTTACGTCGTTTAAAAACGATCAGTATTCTGATAGAAAATCATCTAGTTTTATCATAGCTTTTTAACGTGTAACGATCTTGTCATATATAGATGGGCTCTTTTGATAGGATTTTTTTAAGAATTATATTTAATCAATAAGATTTTCAATGGATTAACAATCATAAACGGAAATTGAAATCAAAATTTCATTATATCACTCAAGAATAGATTTTTCAGTTGATAATTATATTAACAGTATATCAAAATTTCATCGAAAAACTAATAAATATTTAAACACACTTTAACAGTCTTTAAATTACGTCATTTATTTTTAACTTTTATAAAATTACCTATTTTTATATTTTCTAAAATATTTAAGTTTTTTGAAATTAATTTTTTACATAATACTTAAATTTTTTATCTATAAAGCATATGCGTGTAGCGTAGAACAAAACTTAACTTTCTTAGTAACTGTTTATTTTAGGAAGCGCGCACGTGTACAAGCAAAAAAGATACGGAACAAATAGTGCGTATGTGATCAAAGGTCAACCTAACCACATATGACAGTGTATCACAAAAATTCCTTTCACAGTAAATTACCTTTAAATTACAGATAATAAAATGAAAAATTGAAAAGACAAAATACTCGCAGCTGTTCCTTATCTTTTTTACATAACCGTTTCGATGAAGGGGAAAAAAAGATTTTAACCTGCGTGCACCGCTGTAACACAGTCTTAAATCTAATATATATCATAAAACAATCTGTTCAGGAGCAACCGCATATCCGCTGAAACTCTCGCCAGCGGCAGAATCACTTCTTTCGCACGATAAAAGCGCAAAAAAAAGCAAAAACAAAAAAAAAAAAAAAAAATCCCAACCGGTCGTGATTTTTGACGTCGAGGCATGCGTGAGAACGCAATCCGGCCTTCCTTAGAACGAAAAGTAAAAAGCCCGGACTGCATATCTCTGCCGCGCGTGCAAACGCAGCGACGGAAATCACTTCTACGATTTTTAGGATCTATACTAGCGCGCGCGCGTAGAGAAAGAGAAGGAGCGTTCCTCGTACCTCGTGTCTCCTTTTTTGTCCGCGCTACTCTCCGTGAGAGAGAGAGAAACGGAGAGCGACGACTGGCAGCTGCTAGCAGATCAAACGGCGCGCGCTTCTCGGCGGCTATAGTAAAAAAAGGCGCCGAGGCTCGATATCACAGCTGGCTGTATCACAGGCACGGGTCACACGTTGCTCCCTGGTTTTTCCCAAGCGGTTTCTTCTCTTGCAGCGTATAAACACTGCAGAGAGGGAGAAAGAGGAGAGACTTTCGATTCGGCTAATTTCACCTTCCTCTCCCGGCTATTTCAGCTATTTCCTCTCGCTCTCCCGGCCTTTTATCTCTTCATCCTCCTCTCTATCTGTCTTTTTTTTTTCCAGCCCGAGCAGGGGGCCCTCCTCTTCTTCCTTTTTTCTCCTGCCTCTCTGCTTTTTCGCTCTTTAGCGAGCGAGATCGAGAGAGAGAGAGAGAGAGAGAGGGACTCGGCCAAAGAAAACAGTCACCTCTCTATTCTATCGGCTGCTCTCCCTTTTCTTAGCTTCTGGCATTGACTAACGGAGGCAGCTGGGTTTCGCTCGCGTGGCTCAAGATAAGCGCGAATCGTCGTGGATTCCTTGCCGCTGACGTGTTCAATGAGTGGAGAGCTCTCACCCCGGCAACGCGCACTTGCTTCTTGTTTTTTCTTTCTTTCTCACAATTATATCATTCACGCACGAGGGGACGAGAGAACACGCACTGCCTCTGTGTATATATGTATATATATACGCGCGCACGCCGGCGTACACGACGACCACCTGTTATAATGCCGCTGCTGCACGACGGATTAACACAGCAGGACACTCTGTCTACTGCTGGCACTGCTCTTTCACTGTATATTCCTAGCACGTTGTCTGCTCCTCTAGCCGGAAGAAATAGCCAAAGAGTCGGCCTGAGAGAGAGAGAGAGATTCGAAGATATGCTAATTAGGCCGAGAGTTCGCTCTTAGTGACGACGCAGAGACCTGCGTGTCTCATTCCTCCTCCCCTCTCTCTTCTTTATCTCCGTCCTCTTTGCTGCTCTTCAGAATGCAGGCCTCGTGTCTCGGCGCGGCGCGTAGCGCGCACCTATATTATCTCTCTCCGGGAAGGACACGAGCCCGCTGAAAATCGCTCTGGAATGCAGCGGCCTTTATCCGGCCTGTAGTCTGGAGCACTGCACGAGCCGGCGATGTGTATCCCGCGCGAGCACCGTTATAGCAAAAGACTCTCTTGCTCTCTCTCTCTTCTCGGAGTCGAACGAACGCGCACAGCCGCGAAATTTGGCCTGAGAGGATGCTGAGAGAGAGAGTGAAAAAGAGGCGAGCGTTGGCCTGCAGAGCAGTCAGAGTGAGAGAGAGCGCGCGAAAAATAGAGACCGACCTCGCACGACCGCGTACCGCAGCGCACTGAGGAGCCGTCGCGCACGCAACCACGGCGCTACCGCCGCCGGTGGCTCTGAGAGAGCGAGGTGGGGGCGGCCTGTAGGAGAGCTGCAGCCAGCGCGCAGCGGTTCTCGCGCGCCAGTGCACGCCGAGAGCTCGCGACAGCTGCAGCTCGAGAGGAGCTGACGGAGCTTGGCTTGGGAATGTCATGATTGCGTGGGAGTTGGAGAATTTTTGATGATTTTAAAGGGATTTGTTTGGGAGGATGTTTTTGAAAAATTTCTTTAAATTAATTCTGATTTTTTGCGTAATCTTGAGGACAGAGAATACGATGGGTTTTTGATGTTTTATACTTAACGATTGATTTCTAAATCAATACCAAGTACAATGATTACTAGTAATTCTAGTACAAATATATTCTTAACAGAAATCTTTTAAGCTCTGAGTACACGTATCTGTTTTTTTTCGATATTTTCATTTTTGGTGTTGATCTATTTGAAAACTTGACATCATTAATAATTTTTTATACAAAGTCTAGACTAGTATTTTTCAACTTGACTACGCATTATATATAAAATACTAGAGGTTATCGTACTTTAGATTTAACAAAAGATAAAAATACTACATCATATTGCATATTACATACTGCAATTTGAAAAAAATACTCAATTTGTAATTTCTACTCCAAAATTACTTTGAAGTAAATGATACATATTTTAATTAATATTATATAATTATAAAATACAGTGCGTTGCAGTATTCTTTAAAAAATATTTTTTTATTTTTTGTTTAACAAAAGACTTAACCAACTTAAGTTTAGAAGAATGTGTACAGAAATATAAATATTGCTAATACAATTTAAAAACAAAGAAAGTTAATAGTTTGAATAAAAAAAAGTAGGAAATATTATTTTTCACGTAGATAAGAAGCACTCGTTATACTGCTTTGAAAAACGCATTCTGTAGCACTTACGGCTTCTTGCGCCGACACTACTACTGCTGTAATGCTACTAGAAAATTTGTAGTACGTCTAAAAAGTCGGCTAGCTGACACAGATAAAAATTTCACAGCTATATGGATTCCGATGCTCTGAATATCGTTCATCATGCATACTTTAAAAACTGCAGCTTTTGTAAATATGCTTCATTACATAAAATCTCGAAATTAGAATAGTTTTTCTCAAATTGATGTTCTTTTTTACGTTTGCCGTATAATTTTGAAAAAAAATTTTAATTCAGAATTTTTATATCAAACAATTTTTTTTCATTTTTTATTAAAATGAATAGAAAATTAATTAGTGAAGACCTGTAAAAAGTTCAGTTTGCTTTGAAAAATAATCTTCTATTTTATTCAGTAAAAACTGTAAGTATTGAAACTAGAATTTGTATGTCAAGTAATATAATATGATATTAATCTTTAACCATTATTAATTACAATATTATGTTTAATTGAAGAATGACATAATTATTAATATAGCAATTATTTCTTGAATAATTTTTGTCCACAATATAGAGACACATACAGTTATCAGAAATTACAACAATTAAAAATTTTGGAAAATTAACTTAACAGAGCACCCAACAAAAACTATAAATATTATTTTAGCTAATTTTACTTGATCACTTACATTAGTTATAAAGTTTAAAGGACCAAATTTGTTTTACTTCTACTTAAGTTATAAGATTTACGAGGCGTACATGCATAAAAAATATTACTACTAACTGGCTGTACTATAAAGTTGCAAAATGTTCTGTATTAAACCAAAATACCTGGACTTTATGAAATAGGTCTCTTATAATTTATAATTATTATAGACTCTTAGAAATTATAATAGTATAAACTTAAAATGAATAAATTTACAAATTACAGCTGATAAATGTTAATTGAAAAATATTTGATGATAAAAGTGATTTGTAAACACTACAAAAATTTATTTATTTATTAAGACTTAAGTCGTCAAAAATATGAATTATATCTCCATTACATGAAAGTTTTAAACAATTATTTTGAAAAAGTTTTGAAAACTAATGAAAAATAGCTACAAATATTAAAAAATTTTTATTTATTGTTATTATGTATCACTTTACAAACGCGCTTATAAATTATTAATTAAAAGTTTTATATTTACTAAAGTTTTTTTATAGTATCTATTAAAATAAACAAATAGTCTTATTACAATACTTGAATTTTTGTTAAAATCTTCTCCGCATGAATAATCTATTACCAGCAAATCAAGCGAAATTTTTTGCATCGAGCCTCCTAAAGCCCAAGCAAAAAAATGTTGTCGCATATGAAAGACGATGACTAGCTGGTGAACCGTTGACGCTCGACTTACGGCGGCTTTGACGAACTCCCTTTGCCTTTTGAGGTATGCTTATGGAAATGGAAAAACTGGATGAATGCACGGCTAAATGGGCGAAAAAGGTACGCGTCCAATGAAAAGCGTGATTGAGTGATTAAACCGCGTGAGGGACTACCGGATGCGGATGTAATACGAATGGCTTTTGCGAAATGAACTCTTTTGATGCTAATTAGATACTTTGCTAAAGGCCCAGAAAGTATTTTAATACTTCTTTGATGGTATGATTATAATTCGCTCAATAACGTTTTGAATTTTATAATGCATTTTTTAATTCGTGTAAACTTTGATGAATTTTTTGCATTTCGATTGATAAAACCTTTTTATATTTTTTATGCCAGTCGATGTGAAATTACGAACTCGTAGTTAAATATTAATTCCAAAGAACAAATGCCTTGTAATGATGTTAAAAAAATTACAGAAAAAATTTTACTGTGCCACATTCGTATTTTAACTTATAGACATTGGAATCTATTGAATGAAAAAAATGAATAATTTTTCACTTAGCTAAAGCTATTCCGTTATAAATAAACTTAATAATAGGTTGAAAAATAGTTAATTGTGGTATGTAGCATATTTATATACTGTTAGAAAACTGCCTGTATACTTAAATTCCAAGCTTGAGCATTTCACAAAAACTTGAACTATTATCCATTTGCTCAGACTTATACAATCACTGTATTGGAAGAACAGTATATTTAAACTCGTAATCTTTTGAATAAAAAAAACAAGTAATTATAGAAGAAAATAACGTTTTTAGAAATATAATGCTTCCTGTTTAGTAGCCTTCTATACTTCACTAATTGAATTAGAATCTCTGCCAACGACAAGAAGATTCAAATTACTTATGCATCTTCATGACATTAATTTATAAAGTACGGTACTTACAAGCACTTTAGAATGCTTCACCGCAATTATTGGTTTACTAATTAAGTTGATTTAGAAAACTAATAAATGTCTCGTAACATAATTGATCAATTTTATATTATTTAAACCCTAGATAGATTTTTGCCAATCTGTGAAAAAAGGTCAAGCTCAAGTTTTTATTCTTTCTTCATCAAGTACCTTAACGATTTTAATTATATTAAATCGAATAATTTTATGAAAAGTAATTATATAATAAGGTTATTCAATTTGATATAACTAAATAGAACCTGATGTTAATCAATTTTCTACAATGCCGAAATGTCTTATTTTAAGAAGTTATAGAATTTATATAAAGAAGTATTATGCAAAACTAATATGAATAAATTTCATGGAGCTTATTAAATTGCCGATGAAATGAACAATATATTGATAGTTTTCAATAATACATTGCTATAAATGTACTGTAATATAATGTACGAAATTGAGAAAAAATTGATAATGACTTTATCAAGTATTATATAAATATTAATGGTTTACATTTATAAATTGTAAAATAAATTTTATAAATTTAATAACTTTGTACGAGAGATTGATTTGGAGTATCTGGTAAATGAAACAAAAATGAATCAAACGCATGCATATCTTTAGCACTGCCAACAACTGTGCAAATGTTTATTGATCACGAGGAAGGCTAAATTGCCAATGTGATACACATGCATGAACCGCGCTTGTTTCAGAAATAGAGCCGAGTCGCAATTTGACGTAATGGCGAACCATGAATACATACATACAAAGTCGTATTTTAGCACAACACCCCATCTTGCGTGAATAAACTCCAGTAGTTAAATCCAAATTTACAAGTAGCGAAAGAGTTTGTTGCTACTTTAACACAAGTTTGCCCAATTTTAGCATATCAATGATACGATTTTTGGCTAAATTTTCTAATTATTTTGTTAACAGAGTGCAAAAAACCAAACACCGTTGAAAATTGAAAATTGTTTTATCTTTGAGCCAAAAGCCGCCAAATTTTTTAGAGGATAAAAAAGCAGTATGCAATTTATGCCACTGAAGCAAGTGAAAACTCTCAACTAAAATTATAATTTCAAGCGCTTGTAAACGCTATTTTCGAAGCAAGATCCATAAACTTTTGACTGCAGATCGAGGGCGCAAGTGTCCTCATAAAACAATCAGCCGTGCATCTGGCGCACTCGAATCCAATTTGCGAGGAGCCGAGCCGCTCGAAAGCGTCCACTTGAGAAAAACGGGAGCCGGCTCGCTGCAGCCGACTCGTGCGCGCGCAATTTCGTCATTCAATCGACAAAGTCACGGAAGCCGCCTTTCCTCCGGCCCAAGACAAACACAGGCAAGCTTCGCGGGGGACTCGGGCATTATTCGCCGGTAATAAGAGCTGCCAGCCGCGCAATAGCGGAGCGTTATTTTTCTCTAATTGCTCCCCCATTGTCGATCGATCTCGCGCATGCCTATGCGCACCGACGGGACTAGGAGCGAAGCTATAGCAGAGAGGCATTATCCGAGAGAGCCGCGCGCGCAGTTTGAAGCTCGCGCTCGCGCGGTGGCCAGCTGCAGACTGGTCTACTGGCGCTTCATATATACATACATAGCTCGGCCGTCGCCGGCGCCTAATGGCACGGTAAACTCCGACGTCGACGTTTACGTCCGGCCGCATGCGAGGTTCATCAGAATCTAGTTAACTCCTCCTCGGGCCCTGCCGAACTTTGATCTAATAACCGGGCGCACGCGAGCCCGATTATATCTTCATCGCGCGCTGGACGAGCGCATTTCGCACACTCGCACTGCCCTGGCCCCCCTTCTCTCCTCTATAGATATCGCGCGCGTTTTCCTTCGACGAGCCGATAATCGGGGATCATCGGGCTCCCGCCGCACCGTATCCGCAAAGGATTTTCATAATCCTGACGCGAATGCGCGGCCTGCGTTGCAGAAGCGTCGGCCCTAGAGCTTTTTCATTTTTGATGCCGAGGCTGAGAGGGGATGGATTATTTCCAAAGACGCTGTTTAGTTTGCGGATTTGTTGGGCGAGATATTGTTTCGAAATATTTTATGGCTCTAGAGCTTTTCGAAATTATTTTCTGACGTTATTAAAAATTGGTGATGCCATGAATTTTAAGAAATTTTATCATTACAAATTTTATAGTAATTAGTAATTTTTTAAGGAGTTGTTAAAAATTGATCATCAACGAACCAAGCTGTTGCTAGTAATACTATTTTACTTAGTATACTTAGTATACTAGCAACAGCTTGGTTCGTTGATGATCAATTTTTAACTTTACATTAATTAGTAATTTTGTTCGATGATCACACTTTATTGTTTAATTTAAGATCTAACTAAACATGTTGGATGACTTTGTCAAATCAAATATTGAAAAAAAATAAAATATTTGTTCAAGGTCTTACATATAGACTCGGATATTTCAAAGAACAAGAATCTGGTTTTATCTGAGACTATTGACTATTGACGATCAGCGCTGTTACTTATGGCGGCCGTTACTTTATTCCGCGATAGCGTAAATTGAATTGATTAAATTTTTATTTGCATCAACTACGTGTTACATCGTCAAAGTGCTAGACAATAACATAACAATTAACGTTGTTTATCGATCACGTAAGCGCATAGATTGCATGATTACATTTGTGTGCAATTGACGCTTGTAAAGAACAGTGAAGAAGAGCTTAGAATCATTCATTATGATTAAACTACAAATAGAATCTTAAGGAATTATGATTTTGCCATTGTAAGAGTATTTTTTAGGCAGAGACATAATTTGATATCCTGCCTTTTTAACTGTAAAATCGAATTCCTTTCATTATCTTGACTTTCCTGAACGACGAGAAATATTCCATTGACGCATTTCCGTCTCCAGCGACGTGAAAAAAATCCGGCGAAAGGAAAACGCAAATTCGATACATACACACAGACTGCGTGGAGCGCGCATCGCTGATTTTAATTCTTTTCACTGGCGCGTGCAGCGCCTAAAGTCGCTAGCTTCTTTTCTCGGCGCATGAGTCCTTCTGAATGTAAACGAATCGGATTGGAAGGAAAAAAAGTCGAATAATTTTTCTTGTATTCCTGTCGATATCCTGAGAGATAAATCGTCACTTTTGAAGATCTAAATCGACATTGATATATCATAAAATTAAAAAGGAAAAGACTTGTTTTTTTTCTAAATATCGGTTGATAATAAACTAATAACCTTACACATTAATACAGTTGATAAGTCAGTGAAAAATTAGTAAACAAACAAAAAATGGTCATTCAGTAAAAGCTTTAAATTAGAAGAGCAATACAAAATACGCTGCTAACTGATTAGCACAAAGGTTTCTCAAAAACATTTTATGTAGTAATTTCTTTTTACGTCTTGTATAACTGTACAATTAATGCCTATACTTATCAACTATCTGGTAGTAGTAACTGTCAGATAAAAGAACCTTATTTCTAACCCTTTAAATAGATACAGTATGCTCAGAAACTAGTATCAGGTTCTACCATACCATCTACCATTCTCTAATCAATAAGGTATGGTCAAATAAATTGAGTGGTATGAAAAAATCAAAATTTTTTTTTAAATATTCATAAAATTAAAAATGATATGTGGATTTTCTTCAAAATTAATTTCTGTAAAACAATTAAGCAAATTTAATATGTACACAAAATCTGGTGAAGATTCATCAAGTAGTTTTGAAACTATGACGAGATATAAAAAGTGAGTCATACACTAACACACACGCACATACATACGGTCGGACATTTTTTTAAAAAGAATGTATATTCCGACTCTCCAAAGACTATGGAGTCGGTCTGAAATGAAAAATAGCAATCGAATATTTCGACGAATACAAAGCTTTTTCTTTGAGAAATCAAGATACGTGTAAAAATTGTATGACGATTCATTGATAGGGAATTTAAGCGAGAGAGAAGCCGCTAGTAAAGTGGAAAAAGATTGACGAGCAGAGTGCAAATTGTCTCGGAGCGCGATTTCCTATATCTAACTGGCAAGCTTTGCCCTTTAATAAAAGGCAGTTTCTTTCGTATCGCTGCACCTGTCCTCAGCGAACCTCCTTCCCTTTTATTTGATCGCCCGGAGCAAAAAAAAGCGCCGAGTGTGTAGATATACTGGCAGAGCCGCAGTCAGTCAGAGTCAAAGGACTTAAATGACGTCGGGGGTCGAGGCGGCTTTGCCGACGAAGCTGGAAAAAAGTGAAATTGATAGATAAAAGCGCGTGCGCAAAGAGAGTCTTTTCCCCCTTTCCGGTCAGTCGAATTTGCATTTCCATCCGCGTAATACTTCGTTTCCCGGATGTCCAGCTTTCGTTCTCTTTCTCTCCTCTCTCTCTCTCTCTCGTTCCCTGCAGCTCCCCGTCGTCCTTCTCCCGCGCGCTGCACTTGAAAAGAGCGAGGAATCGTCGCTCGCTTGCGGTGGCGTCGTCGATGCAATAAAGTGTTCTGAAAATCTCTTTGTGCGAGAGAGCCTGCGCGCCCGCCGCCAGCGCTCCGACTTTGATCTCGCTCCGGCTAACGCTCCGGCTTGCTGATTTGTTTTTTTCCTATTTCGCCCTTCTGCGCCCGCGCTTTTTCTCTTTCTTTCGGCCTCTCGGCTCGCCTCTTTCTCGCTCCCTCCACTACATTGCGCGCACCCTCGGCCCCCCGACTTCTAGCTGGCTTTGCTTATACAAGCCTCGATAGAAACAGAACGGGCGAAAGGAAAACATCATTTTTCTCGACTATGATACTTTTTCCGCCAACGCTATTTCTTCGTGAATCCTGGTTATTTTTGGATGAACGGACGAAAGATGTTTTCTAATTTTCTTTCAATTTGCTTTGGGTATATAAAGAAATCTTGATTGTTAGGAAAAACACTGCGAGGATCTAATTTACGTAGTAAAGCAAACAATCTGAAATGGGCTTTTAGAAAAACAATTCCGTTGAGCTGTAGTACACTAAACTAGCGGAGAACCAATAACCAAGTGTCTATGTATAAACATCTATCAAAAGTCCATTAGTGTTAATTATATATCCGGTAGGTAGCAAAGTTACCTCGTAAACGGGCACTCTGCCTTGAAACGTATTTAAGCAGTCGGAAAAGAACGCTCCACAACGGTACTGTCACGTAATTGTCTCGTACGACGTACTTTTCTTAATTGCTCGCTTCGCTCAAACATGAGCATCATCATCCGACCGAATCACACTTAACATCTCCAGAAGCTAACAAAACGATCCAGACATCTCTAGAAGCACTCGTATCAATAAGTCTGCACGCAAGCCCATTGCATATCCGGCTGCAGCCTCGAAAATTGTCCATGCGATAGAAAACTCGAATTCCCTTTGGCAGAGGTCCTAGCCAGCGGAAAATGGATTGAGATTTGAAGAGGCGCGGCGGTCGTCGGAGGCCGCGTCATTCGCGTCACGTTGCTGCGGCGGTCGGTTAGTGGTTTACCGTAAACGTAAGCGGCCGCGAAACGTGCGGACAAGTTTGCGTCCTCCGTATACATACGTAGCCCTCGCAGGCGGGCCTCTTCCCGCTGGAAAAAGTTAAGCCAGCCTCTCTATACACTACGATTTCGCCTAGTACACAGTCGACGTGCGCCGGGCAAAGTTTGTTCGATTGGCCGCAGCAGCGCGGCAGTACTTTGATCGCGAGCGTGACTCTTGCTGCATTCGCGGCCTCCAACGTGTGCACTCGAAACTTCTGCTTAACTTCTTTCTTCTTTGCCGTTCTTTTGCTTTTTTTTTGCGAATTCTCGCACACACACATACACCCTCGCGTGCATGCCTGCACGGCGCTGGACTAGACGAGGCGCGAAAGGCATGACAATGGACTGGGGGGTCATCGAAAGTAGACCGAAGCGAGTTTGATGTTGTCTGGGACGTGGTTCCGGAGTGCTTGACATCATTATCGCTGTTCTAATTATTTTTTTTTTATATTGCTGTCTCGTGTGTGTGATACTGTTATTCTATTTTTTTAGACAAATTTCATTTGATAAAAGAATTTTTTAATCAAATTAATTTGTTATCAGATACCTATGATATATGAGATTGATTTTCAATTGTATAAAAAGTCAAATGTTTGCTTGCGAAACAAAAGTACAGATCTTCCAGAAAGCAGTTGAAAAAAACTCTTATAATGAAAAAAAAGAAGAAAAAATCATTAACAGTGACGGCGTTAATAGTAAAAAAGGGCAAGTCAAAGATTGCAAAGTAGTTTACGCAGAAAGTTAGAAAACAGTCCGTACGCGCCGGCTGCAGAAAATAAGAGGTTTGCATTGTAAATAGCATTGAAACAAGGCAAGAAAAGAGGAGTTTAGAGAGCGCAACTTTATTCGCCGTACTTTCCTTCGACCCGTAATTGAATTATATTCGAGAAAAAAAAAGGAGAAGGGAAAGGATCCCGGGCGTGCGTGAGCGCGCGGAGGCAAGTCAGCCGGCGCGCTCGCACAGATTGAAGATACTTATTGGTGGAAATTGGAGAAGTTTTCCACTGACGCGCAGCTCTCTCCCTCTCCGAAGAAGCTTTCTTTCCATTGTTATCGCTCTCCGAGTACCTGCAAACAACGTACTCGCAATGCTGCTGCCCTCCCCAAGATGTGCCTGTATTAAATTTCCATTTTCACTCACGGCAAAGGGTAATAACGCAAAGGGCGCAACGGCAACTTGAGAAATAAAGGCCGCGGCTCCATCTGCCTTTATAAGAAGCGGGGAGATGCAGACGAGCGAGTGGCTCTCTCTCTCTCTCTCTCTTCTGCTGCAGCGGAGGAAATCGATTTTCCGCGAATGAAAAGCAGTTGGGTTATAGTGGCGCGGATCTAGCGCGCGGCTCGACGCGCTTTGGGAGAGATAAAAATGGATATTTCTCCTGCCTTTCTGCGCCTCGAGCGCAGAAAGCCTCGATGCAAGCGGCTCAAGCCGGCCAAGTTTCACGCGGATAAAAGAATTGCAATCATTTAGCTCGAAAATCAAAGTTTGGAAACTCTGGTGATTTTTCTCATTCCTCGTATTTTGAACTTTGCGCTGTGGGAGCGGTTTTTAACTTTCTTATAAACAGAACAAATATTTTGAGTAGTGTTTCACTGCAGTGCTTGCAAATGGAAATTGAATCAATTAGGCTTGTTTATCGAAATTTAATCAAGTCCTGACTAAGCCCCAATTATATTAATAATAAGGCATCAAGGTAGTTAAATGCTTATTAAGGCTCACTCAATTTTCCTAAATGGTACATTTAAACTTTTACTCACATAAACTTTACCACAGTGCAGAGACATTCTTCAAGTTTATTTTACTGCTTTATCTTAAGGTAGTTGCGTTATAAAGTGTAGTTTGTTGTGCATAAAATGTAACGAAATAGAGAACAGCGAAGAACTTTGCAAAATTTTAGATTGATTCGTGGTTGAAATTTTGAGATATACTGATTAAAACTTTTCTTATTTTAGACCTTTTTAGATTATATTATATCTATATGCAGATAAATCATTTTGAAATTTTGCAAGGGTATTCTTCAATATAATAAGCTTAATATTTTTCCAAATTTGATATATTATTATTTTTTATCAAATTATATGTTTAGCTCAATTAAATGTTAATGAAAAGTTTGTAATAGATGGCAGTATTTTGTACATTTCAAACAACACGTACATTTTAACAGACGTGCAAGTCTCAGAATAGAGATTGGAATTTATCGATTTTTGTAAAATAAAAAAGACAACAGCAAGTAAAAGTAAAAATAAAATAATACAGCTCCTCGAAACTGTGAAAGTATAATAACACATAGTAACTTTGAATAACAATTAATGAAATACATATTATTTTATAAACCAGTTAAATCAATCAGTAAAGCTTGATAACATAAAAGAAGCAATAACAAAATTTTCCTCGAAAAAGCCGAGGAAATTAAGAATGCAAGCTAAACCCATAACCCAAGTCGAAGATCGTCAAAGTCGTCGCTTTAGCTAACGGCGAGACGTCGTATTAATCCCAACGTCCCGAGACGTCGATCGCTCCCGATTAGCTTTCGCGTGCGGAGTCTAGCATCAAGCTCGCGCGCGCGCGCACACACGTGTCTACGTGGCCGTCTCCGTCTCTGCGGCTCGGCCGTCGCGCGAGCGCGCGCCCTGGCTACGCGTCGCCCCTTTCGATTCCCAATGTGTAAACTCGGGACATAAATACGACAGCAAACGCGCTGAGGTCACGTGCTGAGTCATGGACGCGAGCGAGCGAGCTAGCCGGCTAGCAGCGCTAGCACCGAATCCCAGTCGAACCAGCTCAGCAAAGCGTCTAGCGCGCCTAGCTTTCCGAGTTACGAGCTCTCCCACTCTCGCTTTCACGTTGCTCTGCGGAAAATTGTCGGTTTTGCGGCGCTCAACTATTAATGAAGAAATTCGGTCATTTAAATACTGGTTGGCCCGGCTGACCTTTTGGCTGTAGCGAGCTGCAGAGGGAACTCACTGAGATGATGGATCTATGGACGGAAGCTGTGAGCGAAGTTTCTCTTTATGCAATGTGTATTGAACGATTGGAGTTAATTCTAAAACATCTCTAAAAATCCACTGGTTCTCATTAATTAACAACTGAAATGCTTTTATCATAACCAACTTTCAACCTGATTATAATAATTCGAAGAAATATCAACAACTAATGGCTTCCTAATTGGCCAGCAGTCGGACCTCCCAAAAGTCTACGTAATAAGCAAGCGTCATTATAAGCGGCCATTAAACTGACACCTGTGCGAAAGCCGCAACGAACAAGCCGATATCCCAACGAAATGATAATGACAAGGTGAGAGCGACGCCGACGTAGACACAAGCAGCAAAATAAAAACACGCAACGATCGAAAAGAAGCCCGCTCGCCGAAAGCGCAGAAAAGGAAATGACTGTCTGGCGCAGGGGCAGCCAGGGACACTAATTGTCATTATTATCCGCGCGAGTCCAATCGTCCGTTTTCAGTTTACAGTTTCCAATCAGGAGAAAATAGTAGACTACCGCCTCTCGGAGAGCCCGAGAAAGAGACGTTCCATCTGTCTCCAATTCTTCGTCTCGTCCTGCGCGCACCTCCCTTCTTTCTCCCTCCCGCGCGGTAAATCTTGCCTCGTCCTCCCCCCACTTTCGGTCCATATATACACATCGTTGTAACAGTAGCAAGGGAGCGATTGCCAGAGCGGAAATTGGCGTTTCGCCGAGAAAGTACAGCCTCTAGGAAGGAAGTGTACCATCGCGCGAGCAAGAGTCGCTCTTTTCAGCGACGGGCCTTAGGCGCGTGTTCGCCGAACGTTCGGCCGAACACGTGCGTTGTTTATGCGAACACGACGCGCAGCCGAACTTTGCGGGCTAGGAACGCGAGGCTGCGTTCTTGCGTGGGCTGCCGACGGCGCAAAACCGCTAATCGACCGTTTCCTCTCCTCCTGAGCGAGCGGCGAGGAAGGGAGGGCCAGGAAAGGGTTCGCAAAAAGTCCGCACTGGCTAAAGTTGCTGGAATTCTGTTATTATAGGTTCTTGCGAGAGGGAGCTGCCGCTGTGTCGCACGAAAAGATGGGGCAGTGGATAGAAAAGTTGGTCAGGGAGAGGTTTATGGATGGATGAAAGTTGGAAGTTGGTCGATTGCAACGTTCGGCTGCTCGCTCGTGATGTAAGTGAGTTGAGAAAATGTTTGTTGTCTGGGGATCTTATTTGAACCATATTATTGTTGAAGAAAAAATTAGTTCTTCGTTTGTTCGTGTGAACTACCGTAAAATTTGAAATAAAATTTGAAGAGTTGTAGTAAAAATATTGATGTCCCTTCTTATTAGAGTGAATATTTTCAAAAGTTATTTTATATTTTTCAAAACATTGTACAGAATCAATATGTCTGAGGTTAGTTTAAAATAGAAGTTATGCTTTTCAATTATCATTGCCAACTTTGAATGTAATTTTGCATTACAGATATAAATTTTTATCTGCTCTTAAAATAACAGTATGTGCAATATAAGAAAATAGATTTCATATCTTGATCCCTTTTATTGCACCAATCATTTAAACCCAAAAATCATTTATTCATAAAACTATCCTTATTAATAAGAAACAATTTAGCAGTTCCTTTAAACAACGCGTTACAAAATTATGAATCTCAAGCCTTTACGGCCTCCGCAGTCCCGCATACACAGAGCATCCTCAAGGGAGCGAGTCCGTTCCATAAACGCTAGGCAGTGAGAGAGGATCGGGGTGAAGTGAATGGAACTACGCGCGCGTCCAAGAGCAAGTTAGATTACCCTGCAAGAGGAAGGGAGATAGAGCGAGGGTAGCAGCAACAGCCGGGGCCCCGGGCCGTCGCTTTTGTTCGTCAGAAATGGACGTCCGCGCCCTGGGCTCGAGAATAATTATTTCGATTATTAGTCGAATAGCGCGCGGTGTTTGATTGATAGATGAACATCATTGTTCATCTTCCGGCTTTCATGAGCACTTTGCTCTACCCTCGCGCCCCCTCCTCTCTTCTCTCTATCTTATTTTCGTCCCAGGCTCGTCCCTTTTCATTCTGTCTATATTCAGCTCTGATTTCGGCGAAATAGAATAACTTTATGATGAACTCTTGACCGCTGAGAGTTGGACCATTGGATTAAGACTGAAAAAGGACGGAATTCGGTCAAGATAAATTCATAACTCCTAAATAATCTTATCTCTCGAGGACAACGCGGAAACATACTCTCTCTTAATAGAATAGAGAAGGCTCGATTTACATAGTAATCCCACGCATGCAGACTCCTCTCTTATTTCAATGGGGACAATACGAGTGGTAGCCGCTTATCGTCCGCCTCAATACGCGGTATCGCGAATTTGAAGGCAAATCGTCTGTTTTGCATGCGCGATCGCCGCGCTCAGAAAGGACCTTTCTCCGTCTCTCTCTCTCTCTCTCTCTCTCTCTCTCTCTCTCGCTCTCTCTCTCTCCACCACCATGTATTTCGAGAATAATGAAATATGTCATCCTCTTTTTTTTGCAATAGCGTCGAATCGATTTCCCACGAAGGCGGTAAGAGGCAAAAGGGATACAATGCCACTGGGAAAAGAGTCCTTTATTCGAGCGGCTCTGAAAGACGACAAAAGCTTTTTCACAAGATTTTCCTTTCACAAAAACTTGGGATTTTTTTTCGTGGAAATTTGAAAGTTAAAAGGCCTCTCGCACAGTGCGTCGATGATAATAGTTAAATTGGGAATCGGCCATCATTTCATTTATGCATTCGCAACTAAATCATCGTTTACCGTTCAATTACTATTTTCACTTCCGTTCATCCTCTGCGCAGCCATCTCTTACACCAGACATCTCTTCGCCTTTAATCCAGCCTCTCTCCAGAGAGAAATGAATCTGAACCTAAATCCAAAAACCTAGCTAGCTCCGTTAGCTCTACCAGCGACTCGCTACACGTATAGACTATCCCAAGGCAAGTTCTCCTTTGCTTCGCTGGGACAATAAGGGCATTCGAATGTTATATACATGACGGCCGAGCTTACGCAAGCAGGCCAGTGCCCCCTTGGGCTTACGGATTGGAATTGAGAAGAAACGGTGGCGGTCGGTCCGCGCGTGCGAGAGGAGAAGCCGAGGAGCGCTAGAATTGCGAGTGAAGGAACTCCTTTTGTCGGGCGTTCTCTATTGTGACTTTGTGGGACTTAGCCCCGTGAAGCGCACCGTCGGACCTCCTCCCTCGTTATTTACAGGCGCGAACCAGCGGACGCACGCAACCCAATAACGTGACGAAGGGTATATATACACATGGGAAAGTCATTTTCCACCTCACGCGGACTCTTTGAGCGGAGCTTCGCCAAAGACGTGTTATCGTGATTCAAGCGGGTAATCGTTCTAATTACGTGAGGTGGTAGGGGATGCTAGGTTACGGTGATTTATACGCTTCAAGGCGTTTTGACAAATGGTCAAAGAAGGTTGGGAGTTGCGTCAATGGGACATATTTAATGGATTGGAGAGGTTATAATAATTGTATTGGGTATAGAGGAATTATACGGATCGGTAAGCTTCAAAGGATTTGATAAGGGTAGGCTAAGACTAAGGAAGACTTAGATGTATGAGAAAAAAATAACAAAAAAATAACTTAAGTGTGTAACTTGTTTTGGTAAAAAAAAAAGGTAAAATTCGAACCTTTTCATTGAGATTTACTTTATCGGATCATTAAATACACTATTATCACTAAGCTTCATAGTATAATGCTAAACAATTTTAAAACTTTTGAAAATGAGTAGACAACGTCTTGATCTCCGCAAACTATCCAAAATTTATTTTCCTCTGCCGACGTTTCGGACGTGTTAACGAACGTCCCTTATCAAGGCAGTTTAAAAATTAAACTGGAGAGTCATTGTTTATTTTAAAAACTTGTCAATGGAATTATTAAGCAGAAAATGCTTATTTACATGATAAAGCGATACATTAGCAATTTTCACTATTTCTGCAGAAAGCTATTTGCCTACTCTTTAGCTTTATAATAATTTAACTTGGCCTAAAAATATGAAATCGATAATTAATTAAAATATAATTTTCTTTTAAAAACAGTATACAATAATGTTTAAATTACATTATCAAAGAAAAATTATGTTTTTGAGCAATAATTAATTAATTTTATTTTGTGTGAAAAAATCCGCAATTAAATAATTTTTAACATGCAGCGTCAAAAAGAAAAAAAAATGGTAAATCTCACAAAGTAAAATGTGCTACTTTCGTATCTCCGCGGAAGTAGCACATTGAGAAAGGGAAAAAAAACAGAGAGACAGTAGAGACTTAAACGGCCTTTAAATATTTACCGGTTAAGCTCTTTTAATCTGCGCTTACTCTAAGCGACTTTGTTTATTTCACCGAGTTTTTGCCCCTATCGTCAAGAAAATCCCGATACAAGCGCGCACGCAGTATCTATTCGCTTACGAGAGCAAAAAGAAAATAAAAACAAAAAAAGAAAATACAAAAGCTGTATATAAATGACAAAGAAGGCAGCTGCGCACTTTAAACAACGACGAGAGGGATAAGACAAGGAAAGTGAATAAGCTCATATTACGCTTTAGCAATAGGGAGAGGTATTTTCCAGGACTTTGGCGTCTTGCTTATGACAGTCGTTATACTAGTCAAAGGGGTTACGCAATATATGGGCGAAGCCAGCCAGGGAAGATAGAGACAGGCACGAGCGCACGAACTAGGACATGAACGGCGCGTGCTAGTAACAGCTGAAAGAGATATGAAATGTATTGCAAAAAGTGATAAAAATATATATAGCGCTCGTGGCGAGATATTAGTTGAAAAAACGAGTCGACTTTTTCAGTGCTAATTTTGCTTGGCAAATTTTATATACAAGTATTGAGAAACAGGAAATCCAATATTTATAATTATAATATTGAGGTTTTGACAATACCTATTAGAATGTTAATAAAATTAAAAAGCGGGTCAATCAACACAGCTATGTAATCTAAATTAGATCAATTAAAACAGGAAATTAAATTCTCTTTACTTATAACTTTGAAGTTTGAATTTAATTATTATTATTGATTCTGAAAGAAACAAATAAAAGCTTGATTTCTCTATTTCAACATTTTTTCCAAACTTTTAATTTGGAATATTCTGAAATGAATTCACGTCTATCAGATAATATTTCCACATTTATTGTCCACACGTTGATTTTAATTCGTCTAAATATACAACCCAAAGTTTCAGTCGAATCCACAATCCGGCTACAGAAGTACTCTTTTACTCGGGAGCAAGAGCCTTGATAAAGCGCAATAAGCGAAAAATTGTTAAAATTTGAAAAATTAAAAATCCCAAGCGCCACTCTCGGCCGGAGTCGCAGGAAAAGCGCAGTTTGCATTCAGTAGCGCCTTGAAAATTTATACGACGGACGTCCCGTCGGCAGCGGACCAGCACTACCCGACGACGTTACGACGTAATAACCGTTTGGAAGTCCGTGGCGCTCTCGAGACTTCGAGCCAGAAAGCGGAAGAGATAGAAAGATAAGAAAAAAAAGGAAGAAAGAAAGGAGAGCAGTCGAGAGTGTCCTCGGCAGCGCAGACAGGTAAGAAGTAAAAAAAAGAGAGAAAAAAATGCCGAGTCTAGAGGAGGGCACTAATGAGATTTTTCCATGCGTCGCGGTGGCTCTGGCTGTCGTTCCGCCGAAACGGCGAGGCGCGGGAAACAAGCGCGAGCCGGGGATAGAGGCGAGGGAGTAGCGATTCTCAATATCGCGTATGAGTTTCTTTCGCCGGCTGTGTATAGAGAAAAGTGGAAAGCTCGAGCTTGCGAAGGACAAGCGAAGAGAGAGAGTGCAGACGCTGGGTAGCAGCTGCCTTTGTAACGCTCAATTTGTCGGGTAACAACCAGTGCAGCGCGAGCGAGCAATTTAACGAAACGTGCTGCGCGTTTGTCTATCATGTGCAGTATTGGAAGGCTTCCTCTAGCAGAAGACGTCGGGCGTCGAGTTTACATTTTAACGAGTTGTGCCCGCCTTTCTCTTTAAATTCTCTAGTCCCAGGCCGTCCATGCCCTGATTGAAGTGGCGCTGTTTCTTTGCGTACTCCCGCTGCTTCTGCATGTTTTTTTTTTTTTTTCATTTTTTTCTTTTTTACTCTGCATAAATGGGAATATCATTTCTCGTTATGTTCTGTTTGAAATGCGATAGTACGTCGATAAAAATGTGCAGTAGATGATTAATTTTTTTCCCCGATCGCGTTCGTTCAATTTCGCGGAATAGCCAGTGCGCTCGGATAAACGATAATGTGTTTTTATTAAATATTTTTTTTTTGCGAGCCGCTTTTACGGCTGCAGCAGTCGGAGTACCGATGGATGCTTTGAAATTTGAAAACATCTAAAAATTTGATATTTTTCGTATGTATGATGATATTTAATATTCGTATTTATGATGAGCGTATTAATGTTTGCACGCAAACATATTGAGGATGGTTCTAGAGGAAAATTATAAAATATTTATCGTCAGGGAAATATTCCAAAAGTGTAAAATATTATTTTTTTAATCAAGCACAAATCAATTTTTTTTATTTTCAAAATAGGACTTTGATGATGTAATATTATATCAAAATTTACGTACTTTATTTTGAATCATTTTATACTTTATTAAATTCATTACAATAAATTGACATATAAAATGAAATATTTAACTTTTAAAATAAATAAATTAATAGGTATACGTACATAAATATTATCTAATCAAAATTATACATTTCCTGGTGATAAATAAAATGTCGCCCAGCCACCATTCTTTTAGCTCGCACATAAATTGTTCTAATACCTATACTTTAATTTATCTATAATCAACGCCATTCAAGCCTCTTTTTTATTACAGCCCTTGTATTAATAACTTACAGAGTGTTAAATTTAACACTGACAGAGGGAGCGGGCCGTAATTGTTGAACGCAGTAACTTCGCTGGATTGCGGTCGGTCGTTTACCAGTTTGCTAATTCAATTAGAAGTTTAAGATCAGCCGGTCAACTAGCAGAGCCGTCGTCCGCCCGATCGATACGTGGGCGCGGTTTATAAAAAGAAAAAACTAGACTGGAGCTGAGAACTGATGAGGAAATGTCCACTGTGTTAATGAACGACAGAATGTAGAATTTCAACCGGAGAGATGGAAATATTAATATTTTATAAGCTTACATCCGGGGGATATTGAAGATTATTTTAGTGTCTTTTAGAGCAATTTATTTATTTTATCTTATCTTTTTTTTTTTTTTATTCTGTGGTTCACTTCGACAATTAAGTACGAAGAACTAATAATAGTTTGCAAAATTAGTTTGCACTGTATTGATTTCCGACCAAGAACAAATTTAATCTTGTACCCAACACAAACTTTGTTATTATTTGATTAAGGATTATTGATCGAATCGTTCAAAGAATAAATTCAATTCCAATAAAACAAAATTTGCGTTTCATTGCAGAAATCCATATCAATAATCTTATAACTTTAAAATTGTTTTCAGATGAGCCTTGATACTTTGAATCACTAAAAATTAGTTATCCAATTTCCAACCCTACACTCCTTCCATCAAAATCAAACTGCACCATGTACACAGAGAAAAATGGCATAAAAAATATTATTATATTGTGTAGAAAACCAATAACATCTTCGAAAAATCAGAAAATTACAATTTTATAGCAAAATTCCAACAATAATATTTGTTATACTATTTTCCTCAACGTTCACATTCAAATCGTGCCGCATCGTGCCCGATAGCTTTCAGCAAAAGTCACGAAGCGGGTCGCGCTCGTCTGGCAAAAATCCGTTTTAATAAGCACTTTCTCATGATTGTCCGGGCGGTGTTAACCGTTGCAAGCGCGCGGCGGGAAACCTCGGCTGGCGATTCTAATCGCAAGCACGAATTAACTCGGAGCGCACGGAAAAGGACTTGGAAAACATCCGTCCGCTCGTCTATTTTGCGACAGCTCTGTTATACAGCTGCTGCTCGCGGAATGTCTTCGTTATACGCGCTAGCTCCGCAACGTGTTCTTTCTGGCTTATCTCTTGTGATGATCTGTTTGTTCGCTCTTTCCTGCTCTCGGCTGGTAATGTTTCTGCGGAGATGTTACGAGTGAGACGGTGAAGATCGAAAGTCTGACTTTTGCAATGAGTTTAGTTTGTTGAAATTGAAAATTGTTATATTTGGCAAAGAATCTGTATTTTATAACGATTCAAATAAATTCACTCGAGTTATGAAAGAGCACCGAAAGCATTAATTTAAAGTAATAAAAAAGCAATCTCTGCATAAAACAAACTTCTCTTTCAAATCAAACACCCAAGCCAGCATTATTCTACACTTTCCATCGGCCATCACTCAGCATTTAACCAAGACTCGTGCGCAAATCGCGGGCTCGTATGCACCGGGCGAGTCCCTAATTGCGTTTCCCATGAAAGTCTGCTCCATCTCCCCCCCCCCTCCTCTTTTCATATATATATATATATGCGCCCTGTACTGCAACGTCATCGGATTCCTCCAGGGCTTCCGAGTCGGAGCATCGATGAATGCAACAGTGTGTATATCTGGACAGTCTCGTCGCGCGACGTTCGGCAATTGGCATCGATCGCAGAGCTGCATTATATATAGAAGACGCCGGGACACGCACGGCTCTCTGTTATATCGACACAGACCGTTACGGTCGTATTGTCACGGCTAATTAATGGATTCCTTTCGGAAATGGGGGGCGGAGGGGCCAGATACGCGAATTGAGCGATCGGCAAAACTGATTAGTGCGAGCACGAGAGAGACTGGAGGGGGGGGGGCAGCCTTTTGTCTTATTGCAAACGCGAGCGTTTCGATGCCGCTTGACTTTTCAGGCTCTTTTGACTTTTTGCTGCGCTCGCTGGACCGGCCACGTATAATGTTGATTCGAGGACTGATTAAAGGGGGGAACTTTTTCAATCGGTTCGTTTGTATTCGTATATGTATCAGATGTGGAGAGCGGAATAATACGTTTAATGAGATGAGGTGTTCATTTAGCGTTTCATTGTAAAATTTGGAAAATTTATTGTTATTGTTTAAAGTGGCTTTCACCTTTTTGGAATAGATATATGCTCATTAAAATGTCTATGGGGATGTTATTACAAAGCTGAAATAATCAGAGTGTATATTAAAATTCATCCTTTTATTACTGAGATACCAAATTCAAGAGTCAAACCTGTTTTCTCTGCTCTGTTGTTTCTCCCTTGATAGCGCGTTAAAATCATGACTGGTAGAGCTCTGATTGAGGATGCAGTAAAAACAGCACTTTACGCTTGTGTTTATTATTCTCAACTGGCTTCTCGCTTTAAACACGTATTTTGTCATTAGGACAAAATTTTTACTCTAAATTCTGCTTTTAATGTAGAACAAAAAAAGAAAAATGTTCATAATGTTGTTATTCTAAATTGTATCTATATAATAAATACAATTAATTTACTTGATTATTTTTAATTTTTTTAAAAATATCTATCGTTAAAAATACATAAGCTTATATAAAATTTACATGATAATTTTACTTTATAATATAATGTATTCTTCGAACAAGTATTAAGAATAACTAATCAACAAAATTGAAAGCCACCCAAGCCTTTTAATTCCATTTATTTTTTCTCGCTGCTCACAATCAGCACTTAAAACCGTTTCCAAGGATATTTACAAATTAATCGTCACCTCCTTGTTTCTTTTATCGCTCAAGTAACACGGACAAAGAATCACTTTCGACGTCAAAGGGTTCAAAGGTCTTAAGTAACCGCAGACTCCGATGTTTCCTTCTATAAAGACCGCAAGAGAAGCTGGTCGACAGCCACTTGTTGCTAAGCTTCGATTCTCCACAACTCTCATAATATTCCCTATTAGTGTGCGCGCGACCTTTTCCCAAATCCCTTGTGCCATCCTCTTTGCAATTAAAACCAAACAAGTCGCGTGCATTTCCGATTGCTTAATTAATTCCATATCGAGAAAGTTTAATTGAAATTAGCATATGAAAAGAAAGGTGACTCCCATGTAAAAAAATTATGTTTGGACTTTACATAAATAAGGCATAATTACTTACACATAATTTATGTATTGATTAGG
>UELX01001338.1:0-46035 GCA_900480035.1 Eupelmus urozonus | reverse complement strand
TTATACTGTTCTTTACTAAGATAAGTTGTATAAATTTAGTTTACTTAATTTATGTAGATTTTATTTGAAATTTTCCCTTAAGTATGGCGTCTTCACCCAACTTACCTTATATAAATTTTTAAAATGCATAAAATTTATATCATGTGTAATTTATTCGAATACTTTACCGTTAATGTGACTTTCTTCGTGCTGACCCTCCATTCTGGATGCAGCCTGTACGTGATCGATTCCGACGGGTTCACGTAATCTTCGAGCTGCAATCTCACTCCTGGAATATTTCTGTTGCACCCAGCTGGTCTCAAAGTTGTAGGCACTGGAATTACCATTTAATACACATACATTCGTTATAGTGCTGTATTAAATATTGGTATATATTTAATAAACGAAACAAACCTTCTGCAAGAAGCCTGGAAATGTCATCGATATCCAGCGTTTTCACTATTCGATCTTCGTCGCTCAATAAAAACGGCTTTAATCTATCAGCCTTGGATTCTTGCGTGTAGTACAAAAAATATATTTCTGAAATTAAGTGAAACATAAATTAAAAAAATTACCGCTTACAGATTCAAACAAATTGTATAGATTCATGGAGTTTCTATTAAATTTACCTGGGTGTTTCGATTTGAGTTTATTCAAAGCGGCTAAAGACAGATTCAATTCCTCGTCGGTCAAAGTGATTTGAGGAACCAAAAGGACAACGGCTTGACCTGGATTGCCAATCGTATCGTTATTGCGCTTTTCTTCCCACATTTGATTGAGATACGCCAAAATACTTTCAAAGACGGCACTCAATTTCATGCTTCTGGGCCCTGTTGTGTCGAATTAAATAAATAAAAAAAATTTTAATTTATGTTGAGGGGTAAAATAAAGTAAACTTTATAAAATTATTAAAGTAACTTACACGCAATATCCGTCAAATTGTTTATAGCTTGATGAACGTTAGACGGACTGCTGGTCACGTTTAGCAGCCACTGGCCAGTTTCGCCGTGGAGTAGACCCATTTTCGACCCGAACTTTGATACGTCAAAGTCATCTACAAGCACACTGCAAAGATTTTATTCATTACTAAATTTAAAACTAAATTAAAAAAAAAAACATAATTTATTAGTTCAATTAATTATTTCAGGTCGCAAAAATACCGTGTTAAAACAAAAACCATAATTTAATATAAATATAAAAAAACCATAATTCTATGCTGCTCATCCAGATCAAGTATCATAGAGTCACTGCACCAAAATTAATTAACGTAAAAAAATACAAAAAAATTTAACGCCTCTTACGCAAGGAAGTCACTGGTGTAATCCCTGGTCCAGGAACCGTCGAACGCTATCATCAGCTCGATCCTCGCTTGTCTTCGGCGCTTGATATTACGGCACTGGATCTCCGTGAAGAGATAGTCTTCAGTGTAACGCGCGAAATGTTCGACGGAGCGCACTACTAGTCGTTGTAGTGCTGCGTCCGTCATTGCCGCTTTACTGTTCAAATAGGCCAGCACCTGAGTCGCTGCGTAAGTCTGTAATATGATCGATGTAGTGGATTATTGCAGACATTAATATTAATGTTAATTTAAGATGTTTTAGTACCAAAGAAGGTAGAATCGTCTGTTTGAGAGAAAAGCAGTTAATTTTGAACAGGACGCGTAAAAATGAAATGATTTTTGTTAATTTAAAAATTAACCGTTTGAGATAAACTGAAATTTTAAATAGTGGAAATTCGTAATTTTTACTCTTTAGTAGAGCATTCTGAACTAGAAAATAGTGAAAATTCACGATAAAGTAGTGTATTTTTACTATTTGTTAGTTCAAAATGCTCCTCTAAAGAGTAAAAAGTGCGAATTTCCACTATTTAAAATTTACGGAGTATTAATCATTTTTAAACTTATATATAATCAATTAAGTTCAAAATGATTTTAATTTTAGCGCGCTATTTGGTTTCAAATATATAACTATTTGTAGAAGATTATCCGGATTGATTTCATAACAAGGATCATAAGGATCATAGTCGGAACTTTGAAGCTATATTACCAAATATCGAGATTAAAAAAAAACAATTCTTTTGCGTTCAACTCACTTGTTCTTCCAAAATGCTTTTCGGCCCTATTCGCGGAAATTGGTCCCCTCGCTTACAGGCATTGACACCCTTGTCGAAGACTACACCCTTTTCCGAATAGTACATATCCAGTATTTGACTCAGCCGAAGACTCTCAAAGTTCTTCATCCATTCAGCCAAGTTTTTCGCTATTATCAGACCTATAAGAACAAACGTTTCATATAGTATTATCAAAATTTTTGTTCAATTTCAAAGTCTTATCAATTTGTTGGTGTACGTACCATCAACTCCGCCGACTATTTCCGCCCTTGTCACGTCGAAGTTATCGTGCCTGTCCGACACGTAGTAGACTTGTGGGCGCATGGTTCTGTTCCAGAATCCAGTTGCTCCGAGGAACATTCGATCTTCGTAGATCGGCCCTTGATATATCACCATTTCGGCCAGCTCCCCTAGGATTAAATATTCATTTATTTAAATTTGTTTACGATTTTTCATTTATCAATAGAATAAATTATGTTATAAACACATATAACAGAGGTTCTTTAAATATTGACTTCACTGCAATAATCGTCTTTGAAAAAAATTTCAGAAGTAAATCACGAATAAACTTTGAGAACAAGGAACATTATACAATACTTGAGTTATTGTAAATTGAAAAGACAAGTATATGATATTAGCTGATGTTGGATATTAATTAGTGACGAATGATTCTCGTTTGCAAATCTCACGACTGATAGAAACAACATGGTATATTGATTATTACTGCTGCAATCCCGATTAAAAAGGTTTGATAAAACCTGATAAAAATATAGACAAATGATGCAGTTGCAGACATATTACCCGAGATATTTGCACCGTCTTATCCGATCAAAGTAACCATTTACTTCAATTTATATTAAAATCTTATTTTTAATTAATTTCACTATAAATACTCTAATTTTACACAATCTGCATATACGCAAATACCTAATTAACCCTCTCTCAATACACACCCGACACCGTAGCGACCCAGACGTTATCAATCTGCGTATCGCTAATCCTAGCGGACTCGAGCCACATCGACCTGTCCCTGTTCATCCGTTCCTTGGGCAGCACAAAATCCACCTCCTCCTCTTCCTCGTCCCACTCTGATCGCTGGGACGACGTCTTCCTGGTGGGACTAGGTCGGGTATCCTCGTCGGCAACTGGCATCGTCAGGAGCAATCGAGTCTTGACGGTTTGAGGCTCTAGGGCAGCTGCTATCGCAGCGATCACCGAGCCCAGGGCCACGGTGCCGAAATCGGTTAGGACCACGCCGCCTTCCTTAGGACATCGCTCGTTGCCGGCCGAGGGGAAGGATCTGCCTGAGAGAATTGCTTTTAGAGAGGTTCTTTGGGGGTGGTTGCGTGGATGCTGAGGTGGTTAAGGAGTTGAAATATACGTTGGCTACGTTATTATTAGTGGAGGATAGAGTTTTTAGGAGTAGAATAATAATAAGGAAAAGAAAAGCTAAGATTAATAAAGATTAAGCTATAGTTAACGCATAAACAAAATTCTGAAAGTTAATAAAGCTGAATTAATTAGGAAATTTTCACAAGCAAACCGAGAGTAGTATTTGAATATTTCTAAAATTGTCATTAGCGAAAGTAGGCTATTGAGTTTGTGGTCGTCACAGTCTGGTATAAATAGACATATAATATATTAGCGCGAGCAGTAATAAGGACTTTATACCGACTCTCTTCAAGGATACTAGCTAAATAAGCACTTCTATTCTCGATCCTTGAAAGGTCGAGTTATTTGTATAATTTATTCAATCTTGTTATAGTTGCATTAAAAACAAAAGAAAAAATTTTATTAATTTACAGAAAATAGTCAGAGCTAAAATTTGATCCTTTTTTATCAAAATTGATAAAATGTAGTTAAACAAAATAAAAATGCAGTTAAAAATAAGTACAAACTCAATCAATAATATCGTTTGCAGAGACATTTCATTTCGTGGAATTGATAATGAGTTCTATAGTTAGATAGTTATTTATTACAGATAAACAAACGCACAATCTAGTAAAATTCTGTATTATGAAAATTGTCTAAAAAGCCTTATTATAACATCTCTCAAAAATAAATCAGCATTGTATCACCAAGTAATCACACTGGCAGAATTATCCTGGGCGTGAAACCTTCCAAAAATACTGTGCACTCATGATCACCAACAGAACAAATTTTTAAATTTTAATGCTGTTACTATTAAAAAAAGAAGGGGGGCATAATATGATCAATCTTTTTTATAGATTTTGACTATTCGAAATCACTAAAAAATTAATTACTTGAAGTAGAAAATTATTCAATAATTAACTACGACTATGAAATATTTAAGAACTAAGAATAAATGAAAATAATTTTTTTTATTAAAAATATCTTCTAAAAAAATAATTTTACATTATAAATGATTCTTCAAATTGCCGTAAATTCCCTTGCTTGCATAATTTGCTATATTATTCCTACAAAATAAGCAACTGTAAAATCCGTACGCCAATTTAACAATACTACTTACCAGTTGAGGCCTTCAGATCCGGGTCACAGATCTGAGTGAAACTTTGGGATCATTTGTAGGTACCAAAATATGAATAAAGCTGCAGTTGTACGGTCTAACGCTTCGGAATACTCGAGTTACGAGCACTTGTAGCCTTGTATTAAAAAAAAATATAAAAAATGAACTTCTAATTAAAGCGTGAATTATTTAGACTAAACAAATCCTTAATAAACATTTATTAAGTAATATAAAACTAGATTAAACAAGCTTTAATTTGTTGTTTTCAGAATTAAGAAATAATAATTAGGACCAAAGTTATGCTTCTTTAAATTCAAGCAGCGGAAATGCACTGCGTAATTATAAAATTTATCATCGCTCCAAATTTAGATGGCTTGTGATGCACTTTTGTTGCTCGACTTTAAATAAGCATAACTTTTGTCCTAATTATTATTCTTTAATTCTGAAAATAGCAAATTGAAGCTTATTTAATCTAGTTTTGTATTATTTAATAAATGCTTATTAAGGATTTGTTTAGTCTAAATAATTCACGCTTCAATTAGAAGCTAATTTTTTATATTTTCTTTAAAATAATGCGACAAGCACTCATAACTCGAGTATTCCGAAGCATTAGATCGTACAACTGCAGCTGTATTGGTGACTAAAAACATATCCCAAAGTTTTATTAAAATCTGTGACCCGGATCTGAAAGCCTTTTCTGATTAGTAAAAAAGAAGAAAAAAGAAAATACTCGAGGCATTGCATAACAGCATGTAATAAGTATTCTGCGTGTACAAATTTGCCAAGTTTAGCTATGTTATTTTGCTATGCGTATATATACGTGCAGATCATAGCAACATATATTTATACAGGACACTCGCGCTCAGAATTAGTAATTTGGATAAAAAAATCCATTAGTTCAGGTTTCTAGATTTTCAAAGATTATTAGAAACTTATTTTTTTATTTTCGGATTCGATAATTAATAACAAAGTTAAAGTAGTTATAAAAATCACTGAGACCTCGCGGTTGCTCTATATAAATAATATAATAGTTAAATAGGTGATTGTAAAAAGCAATCACGTTTTAAGTGGGCGTGACATCGTCCACTTCAAACCTTAATACCTTTTCAATTAATTACCAAATCATTAAATAAAAAAATACGTGTATAATACTTTTCGAAAATCTACAAACCAGAACAAATAGAGCCTTTGACGCAATTTTCTAATTATCTCACAATACACAAGCCCCGCACAGCACCAACCTGACACACACCCGAAACCTAAAACGTATATACCTATACGGTACGTTACCAGCGAACCTCTCGGTCGGTCCAGGTTTACAAAACTGCTCCTCCGCCTCGTCGTACCTGTCCCAAATGGTATTCGACATGGCAAAATGCAACAGGCACCTCTCGTCCCTGGTCAGCTCCTGCTCAGGCAGCAAACTCGTATCCGCTGGTAGCAGCTCCTCAACAATACGGTTTCGCGCTCGCTGGGAACCTCGAGCCGCATACCTGAGCACGTCCTGTTTTACCGGCAGATCCGCCGAGTAGACGACGCCGTCGAGCTTGAACCGTTTGACCAGAGCGCTCGACAGGCTTCGCATCGACATGGACGAGCTGGTGCGACGCTCGAGCTTCCGGATCACGTCGAGGACGACGGGTAGCTTCAAGGGTAGGGCTGGCACGTGGAGGCCGTCGTCTCCGTAGCATTCCTGGAGATTCGGGGGTAGTGTGCGGTACGAGTCGACTGGATGCTGGCCTGAGGATTGATGGTGGTTTGGTTTTGTTAGCGATTGTATAGTTAAAAGATCGGATGCAGTTATGTTGTTGATGAAAAGATTTACTGTTGGTATGCTTGGTCAGAATTATTTTTTAACTTATTTTTTATGTTTGTAAAAAGAAATAAAAATTTATATATGAAATAGTATGGAGAAATGCCCAGAACTGATAAATTATTACAATTAATTGCAACCAGATAAGTTCTTGGTTTCCACTATAAATCGGTCCTTTTGTGCGTTCGAGCGTTATTACAATAACATGTTTTTGTGCGATAATTTGAGCATTATATTGACTATCAAGATAACCTGCGCTAGGAGGAATGTCTGATTATATTTGTTTTACCAAAATTTCGTATCAACATTGTAAAATCAAGAGATGGAAGTTAATTGATATTTCGGACGCGAACACCATTATGTTTTTAAAATAAATGAATAAAAGTGCACGAACCAAAAAAAATTTTTTTGATTGTACAATAACACTGTACAAACATTTCACTTTATATTTATCTACCACATAGTTGACTATATTGCTACACTTTTCAATCATAAGATAACAGCTGCAAAAGAGTACTGCTCGACAAAGAGCGCAACATTTAAGTACAGTATTAAAAATATTTTTTTTATTAATTTACCTCAATTTCGTGCAAATTTTAATTTACAAAAAATTTTGCATCAATAATTCACAAAAATGCATCGGTATCTACTTTCCAACAATAATACAATAAAACTCGATCTTCCATTAATCACCATTATTAAAAACAAAAATCCTTCAGTCAACGTAAAAATCTACATTTCACAAATCACCAATCCATTTCGAACCGATCTCAACACAAAAAATGTCTCCTTCCATCAATAAAAAACCAACAGGCGCACCCCTCACCACTATGCAGTCCGCATCGGACGAGCGCATAAATCTCATTCAACGATCTCACCGTCCGCAATTTGCATCAACGCAGCAATAGGTATATTCGCGCTATTCCTAGAGCTCGCGTAAGGACATGCAACTATGCGCGCGCGCTGGCCGCGCGATCGATTCTGCATATAAAACAAAAGGCCACCCTCGAGGGCTACCTCACTGTAGTATTCTCGCGTTTTTCCACACCCAGTACCCTCAAAATCCAGCCACGAAAAAGGCCACATCAAACTTCACCAACGCGCGCAACCATAACAGCCCAATAACCGCGCGTTCGATTCCGATCTCTAACCCCAACCCTTAAACGATCCCTCCGTCAAACCCTAACAAAAACCCAAACCCAAGAGAATGAATCCCTTGTCCAGACTCACCGACAAAGCCAGCAATCAGCAGGAGTGATGGCAGGATTCGCACTGACGTCCTCATGATCCGTCATGTCTCGAGCTCTGGTCTCCGCGCGAGCATCCCTGCAGAAAAGCTCGGCTCCAACTGGCCCTGACGGAAGATCGCGCGCTACGCATATGCGCACTAATGTCTCTGTGAGTATATCTGACTCAGAGAGTCGGGAGAGTCACGAAATAAAAGATGGCTCGGCTGATACGATATGTGTGTGAGAGCGCACCGTCTCGCTTTTTTTCACACTCGCGCCTACGTTATTTTATGTGCGATAAGATAAGCGCGATTCTCGCGTTGTGAAACCTGCACGAGAGCGCGTGGCCCAATTATTGCGAGACCGACGACTGCTGCGAGGTGTATTGTGCTCTAGGTGAGCGCAGAGTGTAGGTGGCTATGTAAGGTTGAGAGACGAATGCAGGTGCGAGCTGCCGCCAAGCGGTCAATGAGCGCCGGTGGACATTGGTGCACTCGAGGGTGGGTGGAAGGGTGGGTGGGTTGTAGCGCTGGGACTGGACTTTTTTGCTGGTTGCGTTTGCAATGAGGTTGCTGGTTGAGATATTTTTTTGTCGTTTTTAAAAGTGAAGTATTTGCACTTCTGAGGTATTGGTACATTGAGGAGGGAAATTGCAAACTATGTTTACGCAGACGCGTGCGGAATGTTGGAGACAGGTAGAGAAGTGGAAGCGATTGATAATAGTATAGCTTCGGCGGTATTGCTCATCGGCTGACTATGAATCAAATTTAATACACTTTTACTGATAAACATTATATCACGGCTGCTCACCGATTTCTATGATGACTCTTTTCAATTAGTCATCCTTTTAACTTTGCTCAAATTATGATTGTTCCCTGGTAGTAAATTAACCAGAATCGGACCGGATACGTATTATTTAGTTTGGCGTATTTGTCAGCTTCTGGATAATATTCCACCTGTTTCAAAAATTAGAAAAGATACCACATGATTTTTTTAACATTTAGGCATAGGTATACTATAGAGCTAAAATAAAAAATTTAATCAGTATTTTCTTGTTGTATTAAAAAACTTATGAACAATAATTACAATTTAAACGGTAATAGAAAGAATCTTTAACGTCTATTATAAAAAATGTCTTTCGTAGTACATTTTACGCACCGTATATAATAATAACTTTATCAGATAAAAGGCAGGTGCAGCGAATCGACGAAATACTTGCACGAAGTGCGACGAGTAGAATCGAACGCTGAAAGTATAAAATCAATACAAATTCCAGCTTTGATAACCCATAAAACTGGGCTTGCTTAATCGTAGGCTTTCTGTTGGGACTCTGGATGATAATTGATAGTATATTCTTTACTCTCGCTTCTCCATGTTTCACAATGAAATAAAATCTAACTGGATTTATTCAAAAACATAAAAATTAGCGTTAATATGTCCAGTGTCACTCTCATTAGCAAAATTACTATGTCCTATAAATAAAATGTTAAATCAACATAATTAAGTCAAACAACTCTCTTCGTGCGCTCTAACAAAACCATAGAAACCAAAGCCAAAAATCCTCAAATCTCAATCCCTAAACCCTTAAAACCCTACCACCTCACTTCCACCTATATATTCTCATAAAAAAAGAGAAAACCCGACAAAAAGAGAGAAGGGGGAAAACAGTTACGTACACACATGCGAGAGAGACAGCTAGCAGGTTGCGCTCAGGTGAGATAAGAGCCGGCCGCCTATATATCTTATCTGCCATGGGTGTAGCAGCGCCGATACGAGCATCTTTTGTGCTAACGCCGAAAGGTGTGCGGAGGAAGCCGCGCACGGCTCAGTCTTGTACGTGGAGGCGACGCGCGCCTGCCCTTATTTTTTCCTTTCTCACTCTCTATCTTTTTCTCGGTGACGAGAAAATGCGCGCAGCCTAATTGTGAGGAGTTTGGTTTTTTTTTTGTTTTTATTGTGAATTGTGGCGTGGTAGCTGTTTGTCAAGTTGTGAAAAGTGAAAAGACATGAGGCAGATTATCGGCAAGATTGTGGGACCGGCGGTCCTGCTGCTCTGTTGTGTCGGTGAGTGCGCGGTTTATGGCTTACATTTTGGATTTTTTTTAAGAAGGTTTAGGGATAGGGTTGATGGTAGTGTGGGTTTGGGAGAGTTTTAGTTTTAGTTGGTTTTGGTTGGTCTCGATGATACTTTAAAAACAAGAGTTTGGTTCACTTTTCCCGTGTTATGTAGTTCAGTTATGCAGTTACGAATACTTACGTGTTTAATTTGTTGGATTTTTATTGATTAATAATCCAATGAAGGATTGCTATCTGCATTTCATATTGTTTTTTATCCAACTTTCCGTCTATGTAAAGAAATTTCTCGTCGATTATATTTGATTCTGAATCAATTCATAATCCAAAGTTTTAACTCGAAGGAATTTAGCGATTAACAACTGATACTATACCAACATTGATAATATATTATATTCGAAAAAGAATCGTATTGTTTTCGGCTGCAAATCGAACTTTAGCTTAATACCTTTCCACGTGACTCATCTCGATAAAAATAAGATCGATATGGTTGTACTCCATTACTTAGTACTAATTGAGTTTCAATGCACTTAATCGAATTTTAAAATTACTTAGAAATATGCTGTAATCTTTCAAATTAGTAAAATATAGATCTTATATTATATTCGTAGAAAAATTGTACAAATTATTTTGAAGCAAATGGCGAATTACTTTAATGAATTAACGATTAGGAAGAAATCGAATACAATTTACTTACAAACGTCGTAAAACTAAAGAATTTTTTCAAATGTTTCTCTTACGAATCTGTGGGCAATCTAAGATAAGCGGAAAATTAGATAGGTGTAATCTTTTATAAAGTGTACATAGTGTGTCATGTGCACTTCACGTCAAGTAAAAAGATTATATACACCTTACGATATTTTTAAAGTCGTATTCTTTTGATTTATCTCACGCAACTAAGAAACAATCTTTCAAATATTCTGGTTATAATATAGTAATTAAAGTGATTTAAAGCACTGTTCTAGACGAAATAAGAAAAAGTTTAAATTAGTAAAATAGAAAACACATTTATATGAATAGCAATAAAATTTGCAAGATATGTACATATGTTATGTCAGTTTATGAAAGCGCGTATAGGAGCAGTGTAATTTTTCATTGAAAAGCTTAGCAGTGAATGAATTACTGATACAAACGTAATGAATCACAAGTCTAATTATACGATCGCTGACTGTTTAACGAAATATTTACAAATCACTTATCTCAAAATCATCAAAGCAAATTTGTCAAACGCAAGTCTAATAATGCGATTACATATGTTGTGTATAACTGTTTATCAAACGCTTAATTTTAAATCATCCGATCAAACCTTATAAAACTCATAGCGACTACTATTTTGATATAAAGGTTATCGAACCGACGCGCTTCTTTACCGACAGATCTAACTTTAGCCACATTCTTTTTTAATCATATACAGTAGCTGGAATCAACTGCCAGGAGAACGCAATAAAAAATCTGTCTCCGTCGCTGATCGAATGCTACGATCTTTACGAAAAATGGAACCTGCTACCCCACAACATGGAGACCCTAATAGCTATTATCCGCAAAATCGAGAACTGGCCCTCGCTCAACATGGACCTGCGTCAGCTGTCGTCTGCTATTTTGCATCGGTAAGTTTTATTTGTTTATTATATTTTTCTTAGTTCATTTTAATCAATTTTTATGATTTTCGTGAAGGAGGGAAGGATTGCGCTTCATTAAGCTGTGGTAACGAGTGACTGACACAAATTTCCGGCAGGTGTTGAGTGTATGTGGACGTGAAAGTGGTGGGTGAATGAATATTCGATGAGCGTCGATAAATTTTCTTTCATTGAATGAGTTACCATCATGAGTTTTTTTGACAGAAGTTTACTTTAGGCGGGCTTAATTAATTGGATACTTAGAAATATATCGATTTGAAGGATTTATTTAAATTATAAATATATAAAGGGAATAAGTTGTAAACATAGTGATAACAAATTAGTGGATTTCCTGCAAATGAATGTTTCGTATTTAAGACTAATAAATTTTATTAGATACATTGTACAGTTTTAGCTATATCCTTATTTGTATTATTTTTAAAATTTTTATTTTTTCAAAACAGATTAATTTCTAAATTGAATCATAAATCAACTACACCTAAAGAACTATGACTATACGATTAAAGGACCGAGTAAAGTAGTAACTTATGCACTACACCTTCCCCATTCATATCTATTAAATTAACATCTACTGAATTTCTTACGAAAAAAGAAACATTCAAGTCAACTACGATTTCGGTCAGCTAAAATTAAGTATCGAACAATCTCAATAATTCATAAAAATGTCATTAAGCGTACGAAATCACAGTTAACATTTCTTTAAAAATCAACACAAAAACTTGTAAAAAATACACTCGCTAAACCATCTTTTTTTACCATCCCAAACCACTTTAGCTTCCGCCAGGACGGCATAGTCCGCAACCCCAAGGTGAAGGCGTCCCCGGACATCAAACCTTACGCGCCTCTGGGCCAGCAGTTCTTCCGGCACGCGCAAACTTTGCGCGTCATCCCGGGCAGTGCTGTCACCTTCCCCAACGATAGCATTTCCGCCCTCGAGCGGGTGAGTAAGCCTCTTTGTATAGACAACCTGTATTTGACTTATTACGAATGAGCGCGCCGCTTTTATCGATCACTGCTGTTCATACACCTGTGGATTTCCGAAAATCAATTTTAGACGAGCTTTTAGTCGAGTTGACTGCGATAAGGGCTCTCGAATGGTTTTGGCTTTACGTGGGGATTCGTATAATTTTGTTTGTTTGATTGTTAAGGAAATGGTTTTTTTTTTTATTTGGTTGGCAAAGTTGAATAATTGGGTTAATTATTAGATAGATTTGGAGCTTTTAATTGATAATTAAACTTTTTTGATTAGTATATAAAATTCCAGTTGGGTCATAAAATTTAATTGAACTTATTTTGCAGTTTTATGGTTGTGGGTTAATTAGACTTTGAAATAGTGTAAAATAGCCACCGCATTTTTTGTAGAATAATTTATAAAATTAAGTTTACATTGCTTTTGAAAAATAACTACATATAGTTGCATCATTCTAATTGCTGTAATTTTATTCATTATAAAGGAATTAGTATAATTTACTATATTTTATTATGTCATTTTTATAAAAATATCGCGTTTTTTTAAATTAAAAATGACTAAAGCATTTTGGGAAAAATTTTTAAAATATTTCGTTTTCTTTAATGGTACACTTAATTATGTACAACTGTAAATACTTATTCAGCAGATCGTCGATCACATATACGGAGAAAAACGACCTATTAATTATTGCTATAACCGATAAAAAATTTTTACCGATAAAAACGCGGGATGTATAATAATGTACTTTATTTACTACTAAAAATTAGTATATTTACAATAAATTCTACTGTAAGACTCATAAAATTAGTTAACTAAATTATAGTAATAATTCTACTATAATTAAAATGTTCAACCACACTATTTTCCAAACATTCTAAAGCATACATACATATAATACTCGAACCATTTTTACAACCATACACCCACGAAATCGTCAAATTAGCCAGCAATTAAAAATGTTTTTATTAAACGCAGTGTACACTTCACTCGATGATCTCGAGTAGCATCGACATCTTCGAGCGCGGCGATGAGAGTAGGGTCTGCAAAGTCGCCAACTACGCCTACCATCGCAGATACGGCAGAAGCGCTGAGTTTTCAAAAGACAAGAGCGTCAAAGAGGAAGTCGAGACGCTCACTCCTGAGCAGCTGTAAGACGCTTAATTATTCATATCTGTTATTATTTAGTGACGTAAAAACCTTTTTTTTTATTGAATTATGTAAAAGATTGGGATTTTGTTGAGTAAATATATCTTGATAGCTTTTGGGATTATGTATAATTGATTAATGCCTATAAATGAGGCATTAATATTGGCTTTTATGATAATGACAGAGAGATGATGACGAAAGGAGATATTGGAGTGGATCCTAATTCGCAGTATCCAGCGCTACCACCGAATCATCCGAGCAGTGCGCGCCTCACCAATTTACCTCCGTTGAGTCGCTGTCCCACTGAAAATGGTGTCGTAAAAACATCGTGAGTACAAGAATCTAATCTAAAATAGATCAGTTTACAAATTTCGTTCTAGGCTCAATTCGATAAATTCTAAAATTTTAACAAAAAATATTAATGCACACATGTGTAATAGATGTAAATAATGCGCAACTTCTTTTCTAAAAATTTAAGAAAAATTATTAGAATTACAAATTTGACTTTTGTCTTTCACTTTATATTTCCACCGTTATTTTTGCTTATTTATTCTTAACAAACTAATAT
The DNA here is from genome assembly GCA_900480035.1 of Eupelmus urozonus. Classification (NCBI taxonomy): domain Eukaryota; kingdom Metazoa; phylum Arthropoda; class Insecta; order Hymenoptera; family Eupelmidae; genus Eupelmus; species Eupelmus urozonus. Next base: position 32,023 of record UELX01001338.1, on the reverse strand, counting down.
CTAAACCAAACGCAGCATTTCAAAACTCCAATACGAGCATACCAGTCGCACCCATACACACGTGTGTACACTGGATCCATTATATACCTACTAACGGTTGCGCGTTTTCACCTCTGAAAAAAAGAATGCCGAGAGCACATACACCCAGCTCACAATGCACACACCTCTTTTGTCCCGCTGAAAATGAAAAAGAATGAAAGAACAAAAAAACTGCTGCTCTTAGGTGGGGCACCGTTTCCGGCGGCTCGGTGCTGGCCGGCATAGCGGCGGGCCTGGAGCCACAGCTGATAAGGATAGGCGATCTGATAAGGCAGCAGGTCGAGCAGCGCGTAATCAGCTATTCCAGCGAGGCGAGCCTGGACAACAAGTTCCTCGGCACTCTCGCCGGTAAGACAGCTTTTTTTTTTATTTTATTGGTGCTTATCTAGACGGATGTGGGAATGGTTATTGTTGGTGCAGATTTCTCAGTTACCGATGGTTTCGATGGATTCTGATGTTGGTTTTATCTAATTCTTAAATCGGTATGAGGGATCTTTTGAACTAAGTTTTATTTACTTATACGTTTACTTATGTAGTGTATACAGTAATCAATATTTTTTACGCAATAAATTCAATTATTAGTAATAACTCCAGTCTTACCAGTTATAGAAGATCCTCAAATAGAAAGTATTTCATACTAGAAAATATACCTCATAAACTCGCCAATTAAAATCCATCAATTCCACGTCCAAACCTGCCATACTAAACTCAACCCAACCCTTAATTTTAAAAATGTTGACCTCCTTTATTTCTTTAGGCGACCTGGCGGAAGTGGCGCTGGTCCAGGGCCCCAAGCAGGTGGAGCGCTTCACCCTGGGCGCCGACGGCAACTGGAACTCGTCGAGCCAGGCCCTCTACTATTTCCTCAACGCCAACGAGCACCTGCAGATGACGGCGGCTGAAATTCGCGGCGATCTTGACGGTCTTGTGTTAGCTAACCAGGTTCCCATCTATTATCAAAAAGTTGGTGGCCTCAAGCTCTCTCAGGTCCTCGACATGTATTACAGCAATCGTGGATTCTTCGACGTGAAGAACAGGGCCTGCAACAGGAGGGCGCATTTGTTGGCCGTCGCGCCGACGGAGACGTTAGTTGCGCAGGTAATGATGATGAACATATTAAACTTTGACTAGCGGTAATAGTTATTGGGGTTTTGGAACTTGAAAAAATCATTGTGGCTTTCGTTATTCTTCTTGATATTTCATTCGTGGTGACGAAAAGCTTGTCGAATTTCTAGATGCCGTAGCCGCTATTTTGAAATTAACAAGTTTTAAAGAAATCGATAAAATAAACGGAAAATGCCAAGTCTGTTATCCATTTAGACTGACAATTCGATTTTTTAATTTCTAGACTCACAGCGCAGCAATAGTTTTGAGCAGCGGAATAGCGACCGTAACGTTCCTATCCGAAGCCATTCAGAGATTTTCTGCACAAGCAGTGAAGGACCTTCAAGCTTTCATACGTACGAACAAATTTATTTTAACTCTCTTTGCAAAGAAAAAAGTCGGAACTATTTATCAATTAACGTCCTACGATTTCAGCTACTATGAGCAACGATAGGTCATGCGAGGTTACAGAGCCCCAGGTAGACAACAGCGAGCCCGCGGTTGATCTCACGATTATCCTCGACACGAACTGGCCCTTAGAGACCATCAAGCCGATGCTAGCGTAAGTTTTATTTAAATTATTACTGCGATTAAAAAAAAACAGAAGTTAGCGTCAGTAATAAATTTATTAATTTGCTTATACTTATCTTGATTTCTTCCTTAATTCCTCGTGATGGATAACGCAATATTTCGTTTCAGGCAACTGCTGCAAGGGCTTGATATAAGCAACTTCAACAGCAACTTCACCCTTCTCAATGCTTTCGACGGCCTTCCAATGATCAACTCGAGTAACAGCATTCTGGACTTCTACGGGTTCAACGAGACAGACTACAATAAGTGTAATTATGTATTCTTAATTACAATTTATTTAATATTATACCTATATAGTACACTTTCTTAACTATGACAATATTACAGTTCAAAAAGGTTTCGACTTGCCGAAATCGATTAATGGACTGCGGAGTTTGCAGACTAGAAAGCTCAACGAGGAGCGCAGAAAGAACTGGGGCGGCGGTATGTCCGACGTCGTCCTCATTGTGCCCTACCGGAGCAGCATTAACCAAGGCGACAAGGAATACTGCTACGACCAAGTGAAGAAGATCCGCGAGGAAGTTCCAGGTTAGCACCGTCAAAAATTTATACAAATCTCAGAAAAATGCAGGGAATTAAGGTCGTACACCGACACATCTGAATTTTCTAATAATTTGTTTCTAAAAACTTAAATTTGCATTTGCACTGCTATAAAATGATATCTTAATTTATTCTTTTCAATAGAATTTATCCAGAGACTATCCTATTACAAAATTTTATAATAAGAACGCTAGCGGAATAAGAAAAGTGTAAGTAACTGAAAGTAACTGGAACTTTCTGGAAATAACTATTATAAACTGTTTGGTTTGAAACAGAAATAACAGTTATTTCCCGTTACTTTCCATTATTTTCAGTTTTTCCAATTATTTCCAATTATTTCCAATTATTTCCCGTTATTTCCAATTATTTTTACTTATTTCCATTTTTTTTTCAATGAATAGCGAAAAAATAATTTTATATCAATAAAGCTGGAAATAATTGGAAATAACTGCAGGATATAACTGAAAATAACTGTAAATAACTGGGTATAACTGAAAATAATTGGAAATAACGGGAAATAATGGGATATTACGGAAAATAATGGGAAATAACTGGAAATAACGTAAAATAATTGTTACTGATATCCTTAATATTTAAAACTATTAATTAATAAAAAATGCAAATAACGAGAAATAATGGGGAATAACGGGAAATCACTGTTATTTCTGTTTCAAACCAAACAGTTTATAACAGTAACATTCCGTTATTTCTCATTATTTCCAGTTATTTACAAATTTTATTTTAGCTGTACCTCCCGTATATTGTATCTAAAATTTTGTTCGGAAAATCTCAGATAAATATTTAGGGATTGAGATAATTATCACGTTTTATCTAAAATTTACCTGAGAACCACCTAACACTCATCTAAAACATGTACATCTATTATTATCTATTGTCGTTATTATTAAGTTGTTGTTATTGAGCAAATTATTTTAAAGGCTTGGTTTCAATATTAGTAAAAAATCAACCCTATTGAAAAGGACTAGCTTATAAAATCTAATAAATTATTATGACGTTATAATCAGTAAATTAATTCAATTTAGATAACTAGTTAATATTAAGAGCTCTATCTGAATTTGAATAAAAATAAATTTTGCAGGCCTAACTACAATACAAATCTAACTAACATCTAACTCTATTCATTCTAAACTTGCAGACGCGGTCTTCCTCTTTCTAATAACTTTCGGCTCGAAGGACCAGTGGTCAGATTTTGTTCTGAATCGCGACACCGACGTCATATTTACTACCATCGGCGAAACCACAGACTCTTATCCGCAGATAGACACTTTACAAGCAAGAATTAAGCAAGGTAAATATTGATCGTGAAATTTTTATATCAGCAAGCCCGTAAACCGTTGAATCGTCAATATATAACATTTATTTATTACAGTCCCAAGGCGTCTTATCAATTCGCGGTGTGGTGCAACGTACGATTCGGAAGGTTCAACTGCTTCTTTTAAGGATTACGTTGGTCCAAATGCTGTCAACTACTATAGGATCCATCCTAATTATTTCTTTAGCTCGGACACCAGCAATCCGCCGAGAGTTAAGGTTATTATGTTACTACATATAATTTTTTAATTAAAAAAAAAAAAAAAACAACAATAATAGCATCGAGTAAATTAAAACAAAAAAATAATTTTTTCTCAGATCGTAGCCACAGGTGCAACTGCACTAAAGATCTGCTCGTCACGGGAGCTGCTGCACGTGAACGCGACCTCGGCGAATGCAGGAGCAGACTGCACAACCGTCCTGAGCAAAACCCATACAATAGAAATGAATTGCGAGGGAAAGAGCTACTTGTTCGAATGTAACCCTTATTACTTGTCTGTAAGGCTGAGCTCTAATAATACCGGCAATTATCCCTGTACAGGTAAGATCGTTAAGAATAATAGAAACATAAAATTTTTTTTGTAAAAATAAGATTATCATTTTTATAAGTAATAAATATTTAGACATTTTTATAAATCATTTTACTGGCAGCATTTAAAGAGATAATTATGAAATCTTTTTTGTAGATCCAAGATTATGCCGATTTCCAGACAACGTAGAATATACGATTTCTTATGAAAACCTTATATGCAAAAGTGGAGCTAGAACGTTGTTTGCCGCTCCTTTGATCGTGCTGATACTACTCGCTAAACTCCTCTAAATGAACATTTGCATTTGAATCATTCGACATCACCACTGCCATAAGCAACAAAACGACAATCAGCGCTGCTCCTACTCTTCATTTCATTAATTTTTTTGATATAACGATTCATTGTAAAACAAATGCGAATTTTTTAAATAATCATTTTTATTACAAAGACATTTAATCTTAAGTCTATATGTATCTGTACAAATCTTAGAATTTTTTAACAATTTTTTTTCACACAAATAACCGTGACGGTAAATAGATAATATATATGTGTACTCTTACCTTTTAATATTTAAAATAATTTTTTATTTGTTTAAATAAAAGGTTTACAAATCGATACTGTGTGGTCAACTCCGCAAGAGACTTTTTTAACTGATGCTCCAACTGAAACCTAAATGAAAATTTTCAAGTTGAAATAGAGAAATTATGCAAATACATAAGTAAAAATAATATTTGTAGAATAGAATTTTTATACATACTCTCAATGGAAAGTATTGATCATCACGATGACCTAATCCAAGTACTCCAAATTTATTTCGTCCCCACATGTACAAATGTCCTTGATTTGTAATAGCTCCTAATTGATTAATACCGCAAAAGATTTTTACAACCTGTAAAACAATTTTTTATGCATAATTTTGAACAATAAAATAATATTTTACTATGTTCATAAAATTTTAAAAATATTTTCAATACATAAATATTTAATCATACCTTAGTATCAGGCTCATAAGCATTTATACCAAATAGGGTTTTCGGAATAAGCGTGGGTTTAACAACCCTTTGCACTTCTGGACCAAGACCAAGAATTCCAAAACCCCAAACAAAAACCTCTCCTTCACCTTTAAACAATCACAATTTAAAAAATTCAAAAAGTTTTAAAGAGAGATGTAAGTTTGAATTTTTTTGATTTTTTCAGTTTTAAAACATTTTATTTGTTGTAATTTTTATTTAATTTTTTTTAATACTATATTGACCAAATATTAAATTAATTATATGTGATTTTGTTTTTATTTACAGTAATATTCTTAGCTTTGACTCAAAAATCTACCATTGTCAATCTTTCAATTATTAATATTATAAATTGATTATATCTAACAGTCATCTAAAAGTCTAAAAACTATAGTTTATACTTAAAGTAACTATAACAACTTACTATTGAGGGCCATACAAAAGCTTCCACCAGAAGCTATATCTTTAACGTGACCAAGACCTTCACACATTTTTAATTCTGTTGCTATGTTAATTTGTTGAGTATCACCAATGGCTGGTAACTGTGAATATTCCACATTTCCCCATCCAAACACTTTGCCTTTATCTGTCAAAAAAAAATTTATTGCTATTCTAAAACTTTTTTTTATGATTTATATTAATAATGATATTTATCAGTTGTAACCAACCGGAGAGAGCAAGAACACAATCTGCTTTACAAGCAATTTTAATGATATTTTGTCCTGCCAAATCTCCTTTAACTAAGGATGGTCTGTGTTCATTTCGATAATGTGCAAGACCTGTTTGTCCATCAGCACCCCAACCAAATGTATAGACTTCTCCTTTTTCCGTTAAAATCATACTGTAAATTTAATATTTAATGTATTTAATTTATTAATACACTTATAAATTTAATTATTATTTGTTTGTTTACTCTTTTTTTGCATACTGTGGATAATATTGACTAGTAAATCTTACCTGTGATCTTGACCAGCAGTCACAGCAGTAATTTTTGTACCTTTTATGTCTGGTATATAACTAACAGCTTTACTTCTTAAATATTCTTCATTACTAATGATGGGCCTACCGCATTGCCCATACCCATTATTTCCTAATGCATAAAGTCCTTCATCTGTTAAAATAAGCAAATGTGCTCTACCAGCAGAAAGTCCCAATACTTTAGCAGTTTTATTTTTTAATGGAATAAACACTGGTCTTGGTTCTGGAACAACTGGCTCTTTTAATTTGTCGTCTTTTGGATGAAACCCTAAAATTTTTAAAAAATGTAGAAAAGCATATTGTGAATTTTTATGAACACAATAAACAAAACTGTAAAACTTTTCTTACCAAGTTGAGAATCTGTATTGATACCACATCCATAAACGATTCTATGATCATTTGCTTTAACAGCAAAAGCTGTGAATCCATAGCCGCATGCAATATCAGTAACGCGATAGTATTCACCAAAAGATAAACGATGTGGAGCATTACTAAAACCAATTCTCCCTTCAGCCAATGAAAGAGTTTTAGTTGTTCCTAGTGCTCCATGCTGTTGCAGACCCCAAACGTACACTCTTCTTTCACTTTCTTTGGACATGGGGTACTGAAAAACTGAAAGAATAAAAATTAAATTATTTAAGATTATTCTTTTACTAAAATTGAACTGTCTAATTGAATATGTACACTTTAATTATTTGAATTGAAAAAAATTGTGAACCATATTTGTAAAAATAAACTCAGTTTTTAAAAAAATATACTTTAACAAAAATTATGATGCTGCAGTAGTGCTTATTGTTAGTTAAAAGAAATTGATGTTTAATTAATTTTTTTTATTTTTTATTTACATTCAATATTTGAGGGCTAATTTTACTGTTGAATATTATACAAAGACAATGAAGAAAAATTTTGAAATGTGATAATAATATTTATATATAATACGCATAAATTTACAAATGGTCAAAATTTGTTCTTTACAAATTATACTCTGCAGGTAAATGTTTAACAAGTATTATAAATCTTTAAGCACTAAAATTAAATAAAATATAATGATTGTACAGTTCTACAATATATTAATGCAATATCACAATATTTATTTATGAGTTTTTTTTATAGAACATAAGATAGCTTACTTTTACAAGGTCAACAAGCATAATTTTTATCAAAGAATTACATTAATTTATAATCTAAATTGAAAATTAAATATTAAATATAATATAGAATGGAACTACTGATAAAGTAATATTGATTGATTTTATTTGATTGTAAAAAGAAATTTAATTCAAACTTAAAATATAATATAAAAACTAATGATAGTTTTATTTATATCATTGATAATTCTCAATTTTACAAACAATTAATCAAAATAATATGAATTGCAATCAATTTAATTATTAAGAATAAAAAGCCGACTACGACAGTATCAGAGGTTATAATGATAAAACTGAAATACATAGTTTTTTATTAAACAACATATACAGTACTTGTATACTAAAATATTTACTTGGCATTTTTTTCATTTTTAACTTTTTCGGCAACTTATCTCTAAATTTCCTTGAACTAGCTTTGCCATGTCGCTTGGCAGCGATTGTCGCAAAATTTCTGATTGCACTAAACATGACTGATGTGTAGTTAATTGAATATTTCACTTTTGTTGTAAAGTCAAAAATTTATTATTGAATGCTAAACGTTTGGAACTCATGCTCCCTTTTGACAAAGATCACAATTTTTCAATAAGCGATTTCGGAACATTGCAATAAAGCAACTTTTCTGCACGTGTTCTGATCAGCTGATATTTACTATATACTGAGCGGAATACACGTAAATATATCTATATATAATTCAGAGGAACCACGTGGTTTGGCATATTCTACACATATTTGAGTGGTTGCCGGCGGTATATATATTCTACACATATTTGAGTGGTTGCACTGGTTGCCGGTATTTAAATGATCGCAATGAATTGATTTAACTAAGGCCATATTAATAACAAGATAATAAGATAACAAAACTAAAAATTATAAATTAAACAATTGATACTTTCTTTAAATGTATGAGTAAGATTACCAAGAATTTCATTGTCACATTTACCTTGTTTAATATCATTTAACAAGGGTGATATTTTTAATATACTGTGTTAAAAAAATATAAAAATTTACATTTCTTTAAGATTAATAAAATATAAATTTTAAAATGGTAATTTAAAATTCATATTAAAAGCAAATCAAAAATAGTTAATATGAGATAAAGAATAAAAATTACAGATGATTTGTAATAAATTTATTTTATTTAAAAATCAAAATATTAATATATGATTAGTATTACGTAAATACTTATACGTAACAGTTATGAGAGTTTTTTATATCCTAAGCAAAATAAATAATTTCCATATAAATTTTCGCTTTTTTCTCTCCGCTAAATGATCATATTAAATATGATTGTTAGATATGAATCCATTGTGAAAAGGTTTTACAACTGTTGATTTGTTTAAATTTTATGCAACTTACATACTATAGAAGGTGAAGACTGTGCCTTATTATTAAAATTTGTAATGAGCTAAAATAAGCTATAACTATAAAATTTTCGGCTCATTTTAACAATATGAGACTTAATAATGTTTTTTATTTCTTACTTATTCACACTATTAACTAATATTTACACAGAAATTAGAGTCAAATTTTAGTTGATCGAAGAATATTTCTTTCAGAACATTACTAATGTATTTCGTTTCTATTTCGCTTCAGAGACCATATAGAAAATCTTACAACTAGAATACAGTACATAAATAAATGTAACTGAAAATAAAAAACTATCAATTTTTGTAATTCATAGACAAATTTTTTTATATGCAATAATTCTGTAGAAAAATATAAAAATCACCTTAGAATATTATAAAATAATTATATTGATATTTTAAAAAATTTTTAAAGTTATATTTAAAATGAATATTTTTAAACTTCTTTAATGTAAATTTAACAATTCTTTAAATATAAATGATTAAATAATTTGAAAATATGTTAATAAATTATGTTTCAAAAAATAATAGATGATTTTTACATTTTTCGAGGCAAGCAAAATTTTTCAATGTAAGTAATTACAAAAATGAGAGTATAACAAAGCTTAATTCAATACATAACAATAATATAATTGAAAAGTAATCTTAAAATAATTTGAAAATTCTTATTTCAACACATAGCAAATCATCAATCTGACAATAAAGCTCGTAGATTAAAAATTATACATAAATTTTTCATTGTTTTATATTTCATATACAATATGAAAAATTTTCCATTCATCCATTATACTTAAGCTTGCTCACCGTGCAGTAAAACGAATTAATATATTAAGAGCTCCAAATTGGGCTCTTATATATAGGGTGATTTCTAACTTAATGTATTGTTCAATGTAAAAATTACCATTGCTGCAAATATTGTAGAAATTACCATCACATTTATTCTTCTTATTTCTAAGAACCCTCCTGTACATTGTAATGAAAGTAGAAAAATGTATTGTTTTTAAGTAAAAATATTTTGTCAATTATAAAAATTTACATTAAATTAAGTTTAATTTTTTAAAGATTTTACCAAAAAGATGATAAAATATCTATAGATCAAATTTATAATACATTTATGAAGTAATAGCAGTTTTTCACGGGATAAATTGTATTTTACATTCACACTTTATAAAATTTAAACTCACAATAATATATCTTACACAACCTTAATATACTGAACTTATATTATACACAAAATTAAAGAGTAGAGTATGTCTGCACTTAACACTTAAGATTCAACAACTAACTCTGCTCTTTAAATTTCTTGAAGTTTAGCAGGAACTTAGTTTGTTAATTTTTCATTGTGTATGACATACATATATAAATACCAATTGAATAATGAATAGAGAGAACAGTTTATCTATTATTTTACACTCATAAGTGAAAAATTAGTTTCCAGAATAATTACAAAGTATTTGCTTATTTTAATGTTTTTATCACAAGAAATAATTTGATTTTATGATCAATACTTTCATTACGAAATTGTTTTATAATCTTAAAGAATAAATCAAAAATAGGAAATTAATTTTAATGTTCTTACAAATCAAAATTACAAACTTTAGTGACAAAAAATCTTCAATAATTCTCAAATTTTTTAATTTGACAAATAAATGATCTCTCTTAAAATAATAACACAAAAAAATATATTGATGACTGTACCTAAGAAAAGATGTAAATGAAATCATCTTGGAAATTTAATCTTTATACAAAATGAAAAAATTGAACCACTAAGTCCTCGCTACCTTCACGTTTCATCACAGATTCACATTTTACGTGGTGAAAATCTTGGTGCCCTCAGGAAGAATCACCTCCTCACCCACATCGGTCAAAGTCACCGTTAATGGCAATATCAGAGGCATCAAAATCTCCTGATGGGCCATGACGTGCTGCTGCCCAAGACTCGGATCTTGCCTGGTAATGGTGATGGTCTTGATGTTTTGTGGTTTGATAATTTGTGCCTGACCAATGGTGGCCTGGTGTATCCTCTGCTGTTGTTGCAATTGCTGCTGGATCTCTTGGTGCTCCTGCAGCTGTAACTGCTGCTCCTGCTCTTCTTGTTCTTGCTGCTCTTGCAACTCTTGTGCATCGATCGGGCCAAAGTTGTGAACAGATGGAAGCTGCTGCTGAGGTCTGACTTGCAAATTCTGCTGAGGCCTACCTTGCAAATTCTGTTTGCAGCGCTTGCTATGAGCATACCTACTGCCGTTGTTGTTGAACTTCCGGTCACAAGTAGGACAAGCGTAGGGACGCTGTCCTGTGTGTATGAAGACGTGTTCTTTGAGAGACTTGAGTCTTCTGAAGTTCTTGGGGCAGTACTTGCAGTGATATTTAGCCTCACCGGTGTGCGAGGTTAAGTGGTTAGCCAGGGTGTCGGCTCGGGCAAAAGCCCTGGAACAGTACTGACAGATGTAGGGCCGCTCTTGAGTGTGCGTTCGCATGTGCATCTTCAGGTAAGCATTCGTTGTGAAAGGTCTCGAACAGACCTCACAAACATAGGGCTTGATCCCGTTATGAGCACGCAGATGAGCTATCAGCGTTGTCGACTGTGTGAAACACTTCGAACAGATTTCGCACAGGAATCTCTTTGCCGTATCAGAGGACTCTTTAGCCTTCTTGAATGTTCTTTCATGTTTCGTTAGGTGATTGTTCAACTGCTCCTCCTTGATAAAACGCTTTGTACAACGAGGGCATTTGTAAGGCTTGATCATGTTGTGTTTGGCTACATGAATCTTTAGATGTTCTCGCCTGTAAAACTTCTTTGGACATATTTCACACAAGTACTTTTTCCCTTCGTGTACCTGAAACAGTATTATTGAACAATTTTCAAAAATTAAAAAATAACAAATAATCTAAGAAGAAGATTTATCAAAATAAAAAAGTAAAGATAACTTTTTAATACTGACCTGTATATGTCTTAATAATCCTTTTCTAGAGGTATATCGTTTGTTGCACTCAGTACATTCAAGACCTACGATATCCGTACGTCTTTTCCGCGGTTGCTTCTCCTCATTCTTATCCTCGGGTCTTGGCTCTATTTCTCTTAGATCCTCTTCTGTCAAAATTCCTTCCGTAACGTGTTTCGCCCGATGCTCTCTCAAAATTTCATTGTTCTCAAACGTATCACCACAAATATTACACTTTCGTACTTGGTCTGGATTCTTTTCTGAACATTTATCATAATGAGCTTTAAGTTTATCTTTTCTATAAAATTTCACGCTGCAAATATCGCATTCAAAATTAGGTTCCTCGTGTAACAATTGATGGCGCAACAGGGATTTTTTGGTACTATAACGTTTTTTACAAGTGGGGCATTCATAACTATCAATTGGCCAGTCGAGACCGCCTTCGAAATAATCGTCATCGTCGTCGTTGTCTTCCTCATTCTCCTCCGTCTCTCGACTTTCCTCGAGCGTTTTAATAACTTTTTCTTGATTAATTGTATTTTCATCCTTCACGTGTTGCTCCATGTGTTTAGTGAGAGCTTGTTTCGAAGAACATTTTGTATGACAGGTTTCACAAATAAAAGATTTGGAACTACGTTGCAATTTCTTAGGTACCTGTGCCGTATTTTCCTAAAACAATTCAATAGATTTATTTTTAGCTGTAAATATGCAAATATAGATAAATTATCAAATTTAAGATTTATTTTATTTAACTCGGAAAAAAATTCCAGAAAATTACCTTTTGTTTCTCTATTGAATCATTCATTTCTTCTTTGATGTCCTCGTTATCTTTTATTTTATCTCTATCTCTATCTCTGTCCCTTAATCTTGGCACTTTCTCTTCTTCCTCTTCATCCATAAGATCAGTTTTGATTTGGTCAATAATTCTTTGTGCAGCCTTAGCAGCTACCCTCTTGATCCTTTTATTTGGATCATATTCCTGCCCTCTCACAGTAGTTTTGTGATTTGTTGCTATCAAATGGTTTCTCAAAGTCAGTTCATTGCCAAAGCTTTTATTACACTGTGTACATTTAAAGCTTTTTAATCGGCTCGTATGCTGATCTACATGCCGACGTAAGTGATCTTTCCTAGAGAAACTTTGTGAACAGAGTTTGCAACTGTACTTTGTGCCAGAGTGGCTTTCCATATGACGTGCAAGAGACTTTTTGTGGGAATATGACATTGGACAGTGTGGGCATTTGAGATCTTTGAACTCTTCTTTTTTAATAGTATTAAAGTCCTTTATGTTAGCTTCTTCATCACTATCTGTTCTGCAAGCTGTGTATTTATAAATAAAAATTGTATAATAAAATCAATGCATTATACAAACATATGATAAATTCTTAAATTTAATTTTCTAAAAAACATCAGTTGTGAAATGTAAAATGTTATTTTAAAAGAGTATTTGTTTAGTATAGCACTTACTATCTTTTTTCTTTTTCATTTACCCAGAAGAAGCTCATAGTAATAAAAATGATTTTATGTTAAGCATTTTAAATAATAAATGGATTCACAGTAATATTTTTAAGACATAATTTTTTAAAGTATAAAAATTATTTTTTAAAACTAATAAATAATAAAACATAACATTACCTGAATTATTTAGTAGTTCATCATTATTTAAATCTTGCTCAATTAGTGAACCTTCAACAATATGCTTAGACTTATGATTTTTTAGTTTATCCATTGTATCAAACTCTTCTGAACAGATATTACACTGTAACAAACTTTCTAATTCCTTTTTCACATAAACTTTTTTATCTGTTTCAATCTCATCTTCTTCATTATCATAGTCCATTTCAGCAGTGGAATTATCATAGCCTTGGAAATCTAGTTCATCATCATCTTCATGGAAAGAAACTTCCAGTGGCATGGGATCTTCTTTCATATTATTCTTTTCCTTTTCATGTTGCTTTAAATGCTTGTTAAATGAAATTATATAAAGATATTCCTTTCCACAATGGGGACAAGTATTTGGATGTTTTCCACTAGATGGTGGCTTTGATGAGGTTGGACTTGAAGTGAAACTTTGAGCTTTCTCTGGAGTTTTTTGTACTTTTTCTGGAAACGTTTTCACAAGAGATAGAGTTTTTCTAACTTCTTCATGAGAATGCATGTGCTCTTTTAATACCTCTTTAGATACGAATTGTCTATCACACAGATAACACATAAAATAAATTCTATCTGACTTTTCTGACTGTACTTTTTTTAATCTAGAACTAAGATTTAAATTCTCAAAATAATTTTCTTCATCTGAATCTCGAGTGGTAAGATTCTTTTGTTGATTAATTTTACGCTTACTTCTCCGAATGGAATCACTTGGTGATGAATCTTGCACTTCATACATTTCAATCTGTTGTTGTTTTTCTATATTTTCTTTATCATCCCCTATTTTATCTGTTTCTAAGTCTAATTTACTTGTAGTATTATTATTACCATTAGAAACTTTACATGGTTGGGGCTCTGCTGTATAATCATGCTCATGCATTGGTAATTGTTGATTTTGATTTAAATCCTCTTCCATTCTTTCCTGACTATCAATTTCAGAAAACATCATTTCTTGAAGCTCTTGTGATCCAAATGATTCATTGTGCTCATTTGATACCTGTGAGAAACCTTGGCCATCTTCAATTGTAGTCTGAGATTCGTCATTAATCTCATGTATTTGATGATCCTCTTGATTTTCTATTTGTGGTTCACTGTTAACTATTTGAACTTCTTGATTTTCTAGAAATTGAATCTGTTCTTCTTTTTCACATTCCTGTTCATTTTCCAGAAACTCAATCTGCTCTTCTTTTTCACATTCTTCTTGATTTTCTTCTTCCTCTTGCTTTTGTATTTCCTCTTGCTCAGAACTGATATCGTTGATTTGTGTCTGTACATCACTACTTTCTAAAATTTCATCATGAATTTTCTGATCATTTAAAAGATCTATCTGATCCTTTAAAAGCAAACTTTCCTCTGTTATTTCTTCAACGTCATGTCTGTGACTTGTCAGGTTTACATCTACATCGCTAAAAAATAGTTCCTCTTTTATGTCTTTTAAGGAGTCCAGTCTTTCCCTTAAAGCAATATCTGCTTGTTCTATTTGTAATTTAAATTTGTATGCTGATTCAAGCTTATCACAACAATCGGTGCAAATATGAGAAGGTAGTCCATCTCCAGGAAGCATCTAAAAATAATATTCAATATTGAAAATTATGTTTAAACTAATTCATTTTGAATTATTAAATATGCAACTGCTAATAAGTTTTAAATTTTTAATAATATATAAATTATAAAAATAATACATTATTACTACTGTATAAATTTATGATGAACCTCATTACATTTATTTTCGAATCATACATTGCATTTAAGTAAATAAACGGTTGCAAATAACCTAATCTTTATTCATACATTCACTTTCACAACTGCATAATTTCATTGTCACTGTTATATTGGCATACCTTAAAAGGCCATGCACATTTAAAACCCAAACAACAGAAGTCAACACAAAACATAACTACAAAGGCACACTAAAATGGAGCAAGCCTCAAGAGTTGCTCAACAGGTTCACAGATGAGCAGCCCTCAAAACACAAACAATAAAAAACTCATCAGCAGCAGTCCTACATCATCACACACTCACCAAAAACTAAATCAAAGCTCTTTAATAAAAACCAAAACAAACGCAAACCCAAACTTTCCTCCTGCACCAAAATCAACAACAAACAAGCCACAGCTGAACCCTTTAAAAGAGCGCACTATACCAAAAGATCAACCCCCCAGCACCACGCAAGCAACCTCACCCCCTAAACCCCATCCACAAAAAACCAATCTAGACCCACCGAACTCCACATCCACCCACCCACAGCAAAAAAAAACCTCGAAAACCCGATAAAAAAGCCAGCACTGAATAATTTAACCTTAACGTAAAGGCGCGTCCTAACCTTAACGCTGGCGAGGCTCATGGCCTTCTCGGCCAGGACGGTCTCGCCGTGGAAGAGTCCGCGCATCGCCGGGCTGCCCAGCAGGCAGATCCGGCAGACGTCGTCCAGCTGCTGCTGGTGCTGCTGGGCTGTCAGGCCCGGGGACGTAGTGTTTACCTCGACGGCGTCCATGTTTTCCGTCTCGGCTCCGATGTTATCACGCTATAGGACAGCGCGACGAGGCTGAAAGCACTACAGCCGCTCGCTGCGCGTTGCACTGTGTTATGGTAGGTGCGCGTGTGTGTGTTTGTGTTTGTGATGACGGCATTGTTGCGTTTTTGTTCGCTCTCATCGTGCGGGATGTGCGAGTGACGTGGAAAAGATGGTGGGGGGCGCGAGGATTCGAGCTGCGGTTGCGGAGGGAATTTTTATAGTGGTGCGGGATTGATGTTTTGGATTTTGTGGTGTTGACAGTTGAGGAGTAAAATATGTGGAGGGGGTTGATGTAAACTAAGTAAGTTTGAACTTTCCGTGGAGTAGAGGTTTTAATGTTTAAAGGTACGCTCTGGGTCAAAGGAAAATTGTTGAAATCTAATATACTCTGCCTATATAACATTAAAATATACGTTTTTCTCTTTCTACAAAAACTATAATAGTAAAAGTTCGAATCATTTGAAAAAATATGTATTAGAAATTTGGCACTCTCTTACTCTTTTTTTGACTTACTTTTTATTAATGAAACATATAAATAATAACAAAACTGTATTAAAAAATAACTAAACGTTAGTAGCAATTTTTTTAAGTTTATTTTTCAAGATAAATTCTGAAATTAATGGTTTTATATTGAACCTCTATTTGGTTTCACAAATTAAACCTAAATAATTTTATATATCTATTAAATATCAAAGTTCAAGTAAGTATGAATTGTATATATGAATCTCATCAAGTGCCCTAAATAACGGAGTAAACTCGTTTTAATAAATGGATATACCTTAACAGCGCAAAACGTCGAAAAAAGGTCAGCGGACATTTTCGAGGTCTTAAAAACGTTATCTATTCACTGCAGTCTCATTTAAAGTTTTAAAAACGTTATACGTACTATATTGCTGTATGGATATTTAGTTTTCATGAGAAGGCACAAATATGGTTTTAATGCTTCGAAAAACGGAGTAGAAAAGAGGGTAAGTAAAACTTTTTCACAAATTCAAAAATAATAAATTCAATTAATTACTTACCTAGAAATATGTGTAAGAGAAGAAAAAAATTCGTATGTTTTACATATAAGCAAGCTATATAAGCTACTTGTGCATTCCATGTTCTGTCGCGATAATTCTTTCGAAATTCATCGATGTCATTGACTTAGACTGCCATCCGAGGATTAGTCCGAGTGTTTTTAAATAAATAAAGCCATGACGCTATTTTTGAGCGCATTAGCCAATGCTAGATTAATTAAACACGTGTTTTATTGCATATAAGAATCGGCATTGCTTTCAAGCGATGCATTAGTGTACTTCTATGCATTGTTACCAGTGCATCAACATGGTTTTTTCATCATACTGCTAATTAATAGAGTGATTGATGTAAAAGTGAAATAACAAAGTGCGACAACCTATTCGGCATTGTTTTCTCGATAAGATGAGAATGTATATGTGTATTTACAAATTAATTGTGTGATTGATCGAGTGTTTAAAAATAAAAGTTAAAATCACTATAATGCGTAAAATTTAAAGTTCCAGTTGTTTTGTTTTTCAATGTAATAGATGTTTTGCTAGATATGGAAAGTGAAAAAATGGAAAATTATTCAGGTCAGAGACCCAATTCTGACTGTTTAAGTGAATTAAAAGAGGGCTGTGATGATGTTGAAATAGAGTATCTTGATACTCCGATTAAGTCAGAAAATGATAAAAAAGAATACAGGTAATTTTATAATTTACGATTAAGTATAGTCGCTTTATTATGATAAGTATTGTTGCTTACGATTTAATTTATAGGGTTGTTAGGTTGCAAAATGGTTTAACAGCTTTACTAATTTCTGACTTCCAATCTACTAAAAGCAAAGGTAGGAAAAAACTATGTCTTAATTAAATATGTAGTTCTTAAAATCGATAATTTTTATTAAAAAAATCAAATTTTAGATATCAACAACAATAATGTAGAAGAAAAGATGGTAAGTATAAATGTCTTATTGATCTTCCATTTAATTCTTCAAAAAAGTAGATTATGCTTCATTTTCAGGCAGCGTGTGGTCTCTGCGTGAATGTAGGCAGTTTCAGTGATCCATCTGAGATTCAAGGCTTAGCTCACTATCTTGAACACGTGATTTCCGTTAGTTCTGTAAGTAACTTGTATAGACGTGAATAATACTGTTACTAATAACATCACCAATGCTGTATTTTTTGTATCCTTCAGGAAAATGAATATGAAAAATTCGTCAAAGAAAAGGGCGGTTTGTTACATGCCGACACGGGCTATGAAAGGACTATGTATCTTTTTCAAATTCATCCGGATTATTTACTGCCAGCGGTTAAACGTTTCGCGCAATTGTTTATTATTCCGTTTTTTGACAGAAGTGCAGCTTTAAGAGAGCGAGAATCTGTCGATAATGGTACATATCATTACTATTTAATTTTTAAGTAATGTAAAATTATTAACAAGTTCAAATCATCAAATATCTCCTATAAAATACTTAGCGCTTTTTTGACGATTCCATTGAAAAGCAAAAGCTAAGCTGTTCTTAACACGTCAATATAATTTTTAGAATTTTATATGGATTTTTCTTCAGACAATGAAAGGCTGAAAAAATTTTTTCGAATAATTCCAAGTAATGATCACCCGGCTTCAAAATTTTCATGCGGAAACTTGATTACGTTGCGCGATAACGTCGAAGAAGATAAGTTGTACGAGGATTTGCACGCTTTTAGAAAAAGGCATTATAGTGCGCACAGGATGAAATTAGTAATCCAAGTCAGGAATTTTTTAATTATTTTTATTAGATGACCAAATAATAAAGTGATATAATGATAGTATAAAGAATTTAATATTTACTATTTTAGGCCACTTTGTCATTGGATGCTTTGGAGGCGTGCGTAAGAGATAGCTTTTCGGACGTACCTGCTAATTATTTGCCACCGATTGATTTTTCAAGATTCTCGGGTGTGGAGATGTTCGATGCTACAAAATTTCAAACTATTTATAAGGTCAAGGCTATTAGAGACACGTCTGAGGTAAATATTTAGGTCATTTTATATTTTTCCATCAATTTTTTTAGTCTAGGAATTCTGAACTCTTTTACTTGTTATTTTAATAAATATTTCACTTTTAATATTGTATTATTAGTTTATTATATAAACAATATCGGGAATCGTCTACTTTGCACAACTGTTCAATACTATTTTTCCAATAGTTTCGGGTAAACCACGTATAAACTAAAGCTTCTATTAACTAGTTAGCATGAGTCATCTCCTTAGTTCGGGCGAAAACAATATCACTTACCGTGCGCTCCCAAACAATGTGGGAAAATCCTAAAATAGTCTACTTTGTACACTCAAATTTGAATTGATCAATCACTGCGCAAAATATCTAGCTTTTTTTCTACACTAATGATGGAAACACTTTTTTGATTGTGTTAAGAAGCATTAAGCGCGGTTACAATAATTATTAACCACATGATCGCACCCACAGACGGACTTTGTAAGGAGATTTTCGCTACGTGATTGATAGGTATAAAGCAATTTGAGTAAGTACTTATGGAAACAGTATTAGGGACGGCTAAAAAATTAAAAAATTAACCGTAAAGTCCTATATACATATAGTCAAAAGTATCTATTGATTTAAACACTTATAATTTAAGCAAGATATTGAGTAGAGAGTGATGTGAAAATTCAATCCAAAAAGTAAGAAATAAGCTCTTATTTAAAGAGTCATTTTGTAAAATTTCATCAATATTGGTGACCAAAAGGAAGAGTAGCTTCCTTATGAGTATATTAGGACCAAAAATTCTGACAAGAATTTTGGTGGGGATTCCCATAAAATCCGCCAGGGCTGTACGGATAAAATTAACAAAAAAAAAAGAAGATGTTTTGTAATTAGGTCTTATAGTAATACGAATGGAATTATAATTATGACAGTGGAATTAAAACAATAAAAATTTTTATTAATTACTTTTAGATGGAACTAAAGTGGATAATGCCAGCATCAAGACATCTATATAAATACAAACCGATGAATTACATAAAACAAATCATTAATCGTGAAGGAAAAGGCTCACTGAGCCAGTGCCTAAGAAGCAAAAAATTATGCAGCAGAGTCACTACCAGCATCGATCAATGTTCAATCTATTCCGTCTTAAAATTAAACTTGATACTTTTGGACGAGGGGAGCACTCATACCAAAGAAATATTGGAGATTGTATTTTCTTATTTAACTATGCTTCGTCGTCATGGTTTGCAAAAGGAATTTTTTGAAGACTTGCAGTGTATTGCTAAAACTAAATTCAGGTATAGACTAAAATATTCGAAATCTTACAAATTTACGGTCACAACGAGTAATTATCGTTATATTTTCGTAACAGATTTTCCGAAGAAATGAATGCAGCAGCCAATGTACAAAGTTTATGTCACGACATGCATTTGTATTGTCCAGCTGATTACCTTACCGGTGCTGATTTGTACTCCGAGTACAATCCTAATTGCATCCAAAGTTTCCTCGACTGTCTCACTCCGAAAAACTGTTTTGTCGTTCTTCTTGACAAAAGTTTTAACGAAGACGAGTTCAACGAAATAGAACCTTGGTATCGAATAAAATATATGAAGACTAGAATACCAAACGACTGGATTCGGGATTGGGAAAATATAGAGCCGCTTGCAGAATTTAGCTTACCCGAGCCGAATCCATTTATCGCGACAAAATTCGAGTTGATTAGAATTCCAGATTTTACACCGACTTATCCCGTGAGAATCGAACGCGATGACAAACTCGAAATATGGTTTAAACAAGATGCAAAATTTCGTCTTCCAAACACCTGTGTGATTCTTCATTTGATTACTGCGGATTTAGTGCGATCTCCTAATTCGTAAGTATATATAAGTTAATGATTGCATGCAGCGGCTGTACATCAGTCACTTTGTCTTTCCTTATGTTACCCGTTACTTTATCTGCATTTTCCTTATGTTTTATCGATTGATTATGAATGAATAATTATAATAAAGATATATAAATAATCAGTATAAGTAGATACGTTTGGTATAGGTTACATTACATACTAGTTAATTAAATTTTTCATTAATTTCTTTGTATATAATAAATAAAATTTATGAGTGACTGAACAGTTTTTGGAGTCATTTTATTTTTTATTTGCAACAATTATTTTTGCAAAAATTATAGAATTTTCACTAAAGGCTAACATATTAAAAACTTTTTCTATTGTCTATAAATAATTTTATAATTATATTTAAGATAAATATATGCGTGTATGATATAAAATATTTCGATCGTATAATAATTGCAGTCTTTGTTTTAAAAATTATTAAATATTTGATCAGTAACAATGAATTATAGTAAAAGTAGAATTCGTATAATCCTTTTCAAATATATAATTTTATTTTATTATTTTTATAGATATGTTATGTTACGCTTATTTCAAATTTTAATGTACGAAATAATTTTGGAGAAATTGTACAATGCAAAGCATGCTGGATTAGCATGTAATATTTTAGCTAACCACAATGGTGTTCTCGTCAAAGTAAATGGTTACAGCGAAAAAGTACCTGTAAATATTTTTTATATATTCGATATTATATTAAAGTATAATATTTAACTACACTAATATTCTTTAAATAAAAAAACTTTGTTGATCGCCACGAACTATCCAAATTATTTATTGCAAAAATTGCCAACGTTTCGGTTTTGTTGCGTTCCTCTTCTAGGCTATTTACTTACATCTTATCTTTAAAACTCTTATGATGTGAAGTCACGCAAGCTCGCATTTTTATTGTATAAATCGTCTAAAAGAGGGACGTAATATAAAATGTCCGAAACGTCGGCAATTTTTGCCATAAATTTGAATAGTTCGTACCGAATAACAAAATTTTTTATTTATTTTAGTTACCATATGAACAATAACTTTTATGTGAATTGCAGACTTTCCTGAAATTTGTAGTAAAATACATAAATAAATTTATTAAATTAATAACAGAAGATATATTTAATTTAGTAAAAACAGAACTGTTAAAATATTATTCTAGTGTATTGTATGATCCAGGAATTCTGGCATGGTATGTATTGATTAATAATTTCTTTATTTATAAACTGAGTAATTTTCAATCAACAATATATTTTTAAAGAAAAAATTGAATATGCTTTTAAAGATTTCCATATCTTCAAGTTACATAGTCTATAGTTTTAGATATTAATACTATTTTGAAATAAACTTTACCTGCTAAGAAAAGATTTTTATCATTTTTATTGTTATTTTTCAGTGAAATCACTTCGTCGATTTTGGAATCAGATTTCTGGCTATCAACAGAAAAGCACGCAGTTTTGAAAGACATAAAATATGAACAATTTGTTGAATTTGCTGAGCTATTAACAGATAAAGTTTTTATCCGATGTCTCGTGCAGGGAAACGTGACTCGAAACGAGGCTGTAAAAATGATTCGCGAATCTATCGAACCATTAAAATGTGGTTCGTTAAGAGCAAATAGAAGAATAAACGTGTACAATTGTTTACTACCCTTGAATCAAAAGTGCTGTAGGGTAAAAAATTTGAACTCTAAGGATGTAAATTCCGTAGTGACGAATTATTATCAAACCGATGTTAAATTTTCAAAGATGTCTTTGCCGATTTTTAAAGAGTTTCTAGAGGTGATACATTTTTTTATAGAAAGTATAAATTAGCTACATAGTTTTTACATAAGCTCTTATGTTTTTTAGATGATTCTACACGAGTCATTATTTAATCAACTTCGAATTAAAGAGCAACTTGGCTATTACGTTTCTTGCTCTGCTGAACCAGGCGGTTTTAGTATTACAATTTACAGTCCAGCTCACAAGTTCACAACAAAATACATCGACGAAAGAATTGAAAACTTTATGAAATATTTTATTGACTCCTTAAAGCAAATGAGCGAAGATAATTTTAATGCTAAAAAAGAATGTTTCAAAAAATTAAAGAAATGCAGTATTATAAAATTACAAGATGAAGTCGATCGAAACTGGTTTGCGGTAAACACTTTGATTTTCGATGAGCGTGAAGAACAAATTTTAGCATTTAATAGTTTAAAAATAGATGAATTTCAACAATGGATAATTGATCATTTTATTGGTGGAAAGAATTTTAGAAAATTAAGTGTACAAGTTGTTGGAAACTCTAAATCAGTTAATATATCTGAAATTAAAGGTATATGATATAACATCTGACAGCTTTGTTGTTATCTAAAAAGAAAAAAACATAAATTTTGTAATAAATTTAATTACACTTACAGGAAATGAACAGCGGAAAATTCAGTTAGATACTTATAACCACTGTTCCTTAACATTTTTGACAGATTCAGATGCACCAATTGATTATTATATTACTGATCTTAATATTTATAAAGTTAATTAGAATTGTAAGCATAAAAACAACATTAATTTATTTTTTATCCCTTTTTAAAATTTCACACAGCAATGAATTAAAGTTAGACAAATTTAAAATTTGAATAATAACTCGTTTTGGTCAAAATTTAAAAAATAAATATTTTTGATAGAAATTTAAATATTTCAAAATGATTGCAAAATTGTTAGTGACTAAGAAAAGCGGATTGTTTTTTATTTAAGGAATCGGTTTTTGTGAATCGAGAAAATCTTGAGTAAACTTGCATTTAATTTGTGCTAGAAAGTTTACAAAAAAATTAGAATATTTTCTGTAGCACTTGGTAAACTTACCATGAATCCTAATGCTCAACCAATTTATTACCTATCTAAGGGATTAATTGATTTATTTGAACATTTTATAATATGTTCAACTGATTTATTACGATGTCTAGCAAATGTATGAGCTGCAACTTTTCTCCTTTCAGCAGAAAAATGAGTGTAAAATAATATTTCTTTTTTGTTACGTATTTTATGCTATAAAAAAAACAATTTATTATAATTGAGTAAAGAGGAGATATTGTAAGTATGAAAATTTAATTTAGTTATTTGCATTCCTAAATTAGATGTATACGCATGAACATAATCATTGAAAGTTATTTTTTTAAATATTTCCAAATTAAACTACTTTGTATATATTATTTATTATATATATTTATATTTTGATTTGGATCCTTCTTTTAATTGTCACTAAAATGAGATTCTCTTATTCCTTGTTATCTTCTTAAGTGATCCAAATATAATTTCTTGGCCGATGAATAAAATGTTTTTCATTTAATCAAAATGTAATAATTATATCTTTTTTTTTTGTTAAATTTTCTCCATATAAATCTATGGTGTTTGATAGTAAACACGCAAAACAATATATCGTTTAAAAAATTTCCATATTACTTAGTAATTCATTAGTCCTTGTAAAATATTTACTATAATTTTTGAATTTTTATTCAATTTTTTTATATAATTAAATATTTTCAAAGAACTACGAATTAAATAAAAACTGGTTGATAATTTTTGTAGTGATCAATAATAAAGTATCCATGTTAGTTATTTTCAACAAGTGGTTTATACAACTATTGTTTAAGTTTTTTAAAAAAACAAAAGAATTATTGGAATATAACTTTTTTTCAACAATTCAAATTTCACATCTTTTAGATAATAAGTAGTTTACATCGATAAATCTGTATTTTACTTAGGTACTATACTTAGGTGTATTCATATGTAGAGTAATGTAAGGTAAGGTTAGATACTGTTTTTATCAATCCACATCCACACGTGGTAAAAGTCGCTTATTAACCGGCTGAAATATAAAGTTCTTATTTATATTGTTATTTTAAAGAAATTATAAATACATTTTCATTTTGAAAGTGAAAGTTTTATTATAACAACTATGACAACACCTTTATTAGAAGCAAAACATCAGTTTAAAAATTTATTCAAGTCTATAAGTCCTGAAGATAAGGATAGATTTACTGCATTTGTATTTGAAGAACTAACATGTGCTGGAGAATGTTTCAATCACGAACATTGTTTGTATAAATATTAATTCAAATTTTAAGATGTAATATTTGCCTATTAATAAGATAATTTTTTTAAAATTTAGTTATCGATGGAAGCCATGATATTAGTGAAGCATTACTTGACGATCCAGTTGGAATGATGAATGTTATAGCAGATGATATAAAACGAAGGGTTCCTAAAGATGCTGTATTGAAATCAGAAACTATTATTAATCCTGCAACAGGAGAGGTACAGTATCAAATCAATAATACATATAATAATTTTAAATAGCCACTTTATAATATATGTGATATTTACTTTTTAGAATGCAGACTGTCTTCCAGATTTAACAGAACATGTAGATGAATTTTTATATAATGAGGAAGATGTTGAAGAACTTGTCGAAGAAGGACAATTGCAAAGGTACTACTGCAAGGATTGTCAATCAAGAAATGTTGAATCTTTAAGTAAGGAAACTACTTTAATAATAAATTTTTATGTCAATTGTAATAAAGAATAATATTTTTTACATTTTTTCTTACTTTGCAGTATTTATATCACATTCGATGTCAAGAGATGCTTTATATTATATTTTCAACAATTACCTTCCAACAATTGAAGACAAAACTGTCCTAGATGTAGGCTCTAGATTAGGAGCTGTTTTATATGGAGTAAGTGGGATATGATAATTATATATTCAGTTAGGTTGTTAGTTTTTATAATAATTTCTTTGTTATAAGTTGTTTAGAAAATCCTTTTCTTTGAGGAATTCAAAATAATTGATAATAGACTTCAGGAAATAAGAAGATACATTCCTTGAAAAGTTTTATCTGTTTTTATTATTATTATTATTATTTTTTTTTCTTTTTCATTCTTCATTGACATTTCTTAATCAGTTTTTCTCGATTAAAAATTTCTCAAAATAATCTAATTAATTTCAAATATAATATTACCCTTGCATTAATTTACAAATACGTCCTCTAACACTATATCAATTTTCCAGGCTTTCCTCTACACGGACGCACCGCGCATAATCGGCGTCGAGATGAACGAAGACCTCTGCAAGATCCAGCGCGACGTTATCCAGAAATACAAAATGACAGATCGTGTCGAAGTCGTCAATTCCAGAATCGAAAAAGTCCCGGAAATCGTCAAATCAGCGGATATCATCGTCCTCAACAACGTATTCGAGTTCTACATGCCCGAGTCGGAACAGCTCGACTGCTGGGAGTTCCTTAGGCGTCACGTCAAGCCTAAGACCATCTTGATAACCCAGCCGCATTTGGAGACGAGTTTCAAGAATTTGAAGCCAGACATCAATCTGAGCGAGTGGGTGAAGCCCTACAGGCCTGTAACGAACGGGGAGGAAAGAGCGATAGTTGGCGAGTCAGAGTTTGGCGAAATCGCGTTTTACGAGGTTTTGTAAAAAAGCGATATGTTGTTTTATTGATTTTGTAAGGGGAACGTGATTGATGTTTTGAGTGCGAATGTGACGACGATCGATTGTGGGTAAACGTGATGAAATTTTGTAAGAATAATGAGAGATAGATTGAAAAAGATTTACATAGAATATTTTACTATTGTCGATGTGAATAGAGGTAGATACATATTTTAAAATTATTTTAATTTTTTTTCTCTTTGAAAACAATTATTATTAGAGAAGTTTTGATATTGGCTTGCAGAATTGTTAAACACGGATTGTTTGTAAAAAAAATATGAAAAAACAAAAATGAAAAAATAAAATATATATTTACACTTTCATTTTCATTTTCATATATGTATGTACATACACAGGCTGAAGGAACTATCGAACGTTTAGAATGTTTTAGTTTGGTGAAAACCTTATTGGATAATTTTGATTCAGTGTGTTCCAAAACTATAAAACCACCGTAAAATTTTCCATTTAAATGCGTATATTTTTGATCTTTGAAATCACATAACTTTGAAAAAAAATGCCGGACAAAAACCACTCAACAGCTATTTAATGTTAATTTCGTTCTCTTCAAAGAGGTGTTTATGAATTCTTCTAAAAATTATTTAATCTTAACTATCTCTTCCATATAAATGGGAAATTTTATGGTAATTTTATAGTTTTGAAACGGACTGTATAATCCCATTCTAAAAGATACTTTCTTTGGCTAGTATACGATATTTTTTAATTAAATAAATGCATTTATAATCTCACAAAAAAGGCTTTATTTTTTTCAATTTAACTTTAAACTTACAACTTTCTTTAATCCATTATTACAAACAACTAAACCATCACTCACCTCTTTAAAATGACAACCACCACCGTACAGCCACCAGCAATCCCACTCAACAAACTCCAACCGTACCAAAAAAACCAGTCTCAAAAACCCCCACCACCCACCAAAAAAGCAAACCTCGCGAAAGTCTATAAATCGCTATTTTTCCCGATTTCCGGCTCTCTCCAGGCGCGCGCTCTCCGGGCGGCGCAGCCGTCGTTCCTCCTCTTTTTTACTTCTCTCTCCGCAGTCCAACTGCACGCACACGTGTGCGTATATACATATATACATACGCGTGCGCGTCAGCGGGCGCGAACGGGAGAGAGCTCAGTCGCGCGCAGTTGTCGCTGCCGGCTGGTCGCCGCGCCACCACTTGCTTGCTTCGATCGCCGATTTTGTATTTTTCTGGGATTGTTTATAGTAACATGTTCGATGAGCCGGTTGTTGGTTTTCTGTGTAAGTACGCGCGGCTGTTCGTCGGGCCGAGTTTTCTGTGTTTTGGTTCTGGTTGTGCGGAAAGGCGGCTGGACTGGGGAGGAAGAGGGTTGGAAAGTGTGTAGGCACTGTTAGTAGGTGCTCGAGTTTTTGGATTTCCGTTGTGAATAGAGCGGTTTTTTCGATGGTTAAGGGATCGTGATGGGGGAAAGGAAGTTGTTTGGGATGATAGTTTTTATTTTTGAAGTTTTGGGTGAGTAGTGGGTTATCGAACATGGTGATCGTTACGTTTGAATCAAATCGTTCTACATATAACTGTTATACCGATCGAAATGAATTGATTATGGTATTTTTAGAGAACTTGATCGTTACCCTTCCAAGCCAAATATTATTTCTTCTGAATCGGTCAAATGTTTCGTTAAAACAAATATACCGATCCTATTATAAAAAAGACCGTCATTCAATATTCAAACCACCGTTAGAACAAATTTTCAAATATTCACGTACAAAACCATTCAAACCCCACATCTCTCCACTAAAATCTAACTTATACAGCTTGAACCTCTCAAAACGCTCCAAAAACGACCACTCAACCCTTTATGTCCAAGTCAAGATTTACAAGATCTCCATTATCAACAATCTCCAACGCATACCCAATCACAGCGAGCTCAAAAACCCTTTTGTCGCAGACTATATACCTTCTGTAAAAAGTCTCGCATCCGCAGCCATTCACACTAGCAAATACCGATTTTCGCCTTAAAACTAGAGAAGCATTCAGGAAAAACGCCACAAAAGCTCAACTATTTTTCAATTTGCATATATGCTTATTGACCAGCGGGCCTCGGTCTAAAGATTTTTTTAGCGAAACCCGACGAGAGGGGAGCCAGCTCTCTCTTATCTCGCTCTCACTCTCTCGTGTTTCATTGCGCGCGAATCGCGCGCGGCGCACTGCCGGTTTAGTTTCGGCCGCTACTCGGCTCGTTACGTACGCACGATAATGAAAAAAAATTGATAATACGGGCCCTGTGTGTATACGTGCGGGAGAAAAATATTCCGTTCGAGAGTCCGCCATGCTGGCTGCATATCCGTTTTGCTTTTATTGAGCGCGAGTTTAATTTCTTTTGTGTGCGTTCGGTTCGGCGGCGGGACGTCAGCGATAAGGGCGTAATGGATGAATTGTTAACGAGTTTTGTCCGGATAAACAAATTTTTCATAGCCCGGAGCAGTGCGTGGCTGAAGGTGTTTTTGCTCTATGGAGTTAATTGAGTGTATTTTACGATGATGAGTTGATATACTTAGCTGCTTTCGCGATTCTGAGCGGGTGTGTTTATGCGTTTGTGATTTATTAGTTTGCCTTTGATGCGCGAGTGGGATAGATAATCTTTATTGGTTATTTGAATGGATTGTATTTTAGTCGTTGGAGAGATTAACTAATTAAATGATCTTGTTCATTTTAGCGTTTTACATTTGGTATATGAATCTATAATAATTCACTTTCACATAGTTGGTAATTTTCATAATTGTTCAGTGGTACATATGCATATATAGATAAGCTTATACAATAATACTGCATGGGTACGTGCAAACATACGCGCACCGCACATTTAATAGTTGCGATCTTTTTACGCAGGTGTTTTCAAAATTTTGAGTTTTCTAATTAGCGAAATTTTCGAGTTTTATATTCAGCGAATTTTCCAACATTCACCACTGTGTTTCTTCCAGCGCTCTTACAAATTCAAACCAGAAACCCAAAACTACAAAAACTCAAAACTATACCTCCAACAAGCTACAATTCACACACTTCACAACCAAACTACCCCCCGCAGGCAAAAACCAAAGCCATATACTTATATGAAACCACCGCACAACCAACCCAAAAGCAAAAAACTCACACGTCCGATCTATCGATTATAGGCAGATAAAAAGAGATAGCAGCCTATCACAATGGAGCCGAGCATCGAGCGCTCATGACGCGCGCTGTTCGCGTGGGCCGGCGATAATGATTCGCGCGCTGGCGAATTGAGCGCCGCGCGCTCTCGATCTTCGGCACTTATTCTGTATTGTCCGAGCCGCAGTCGCCGAACGCCCAAAGCGATATACATACATGTATGCTTTTGTATAAGTATACACTTGAGTATTCGCGCGACATTACGTAAATGTTGGTGCGCGGAGAGTTGCCGGTCACTGCTAAGCTGGAAAAGCGGAAAATGAGGAGGACGGAGAGCTGCCAGAGGCTGTGTAAGTTGCACCAGAATTTTTTGATGTTTTTATAGAGGAATTTTTTTAGCGGAAGTGGTTTTGGAGGGTGTGGAGTTGAGAGGGTTTTGACTTGGGGGGGTTTGGAGAAGGGATTGATTCGAGGTTATGTTTCTCTAGTTTATGGCCAGAAACTATCGAATTTTGATGATATTATTGCAATTAATCTTTTTTAGATTATCATTATTTTAACCAATGAATGGAGTCTTATTAAATTATGGGGAAATGGAATAATTTTACATAAATTGGCATATGTTGAATAAAATTAAAACAAAAACCAAACGTTACTGATGTCATTAATACAATTGGATAGAATCACTATATTATCATGCGTTAACCATTATTTTGATTAACAAAAAATCGATAAAAAGTGCGTTAAAATCCGTGTAGTGTTTTTAGTATTATTCAATTTTTTCTTGTAATAAGATATTACATTTCATAGTAAATATTTTTACTGTAGAATTGACTTCTCTGTAAGAAACTATTTTAAATCTCAAGTTACATGAATCTTTAAATAAAAAAGTTTAATTAGCAAATCCATTATATTACATTTTGGAAAAGGGAACTGCACTTTCAACATTTAAAATGTTAATTAGCGGTAAGTCAATAGGTCCCTGGCGCATAGTTTTAAAACTTATATTAACCAAATGAGGCATTCAGCTCTTCGTCTTTTCAAAAGAGCGCAAAGAATCAATTTTCGCTTTCGCAACTAAAGTGACGCAAAAGACATATACCTACATACATAAAAATAATTCTCAACCGCGCGTTTGAACGTTTATGGGTAATTAAATTCATTTTACTGGACTTTTAAATTAAAAAAGAAAATTGAGCGTAAAGTCATTTTAAAAAATACTTAAATGACATAATTTTCGCTCGAAACTTCTTTCATAAGTTGAAAAAAATTGTAAATTCACATGACGCAAGTTTGTCAGCAAATATTTGATTAATTTAGTTAAAAGATACATGACTCTCGTATTAATCATTAAGAAAAATGTTTAAAATATTTCCTGCTTCTTTCCTAACTTAAATTTACTAAGAAATTCTTATATAGCAAACACTTTTGTAACTAATTTAATATTAAAATTTTTTACGTACGTAAGTATCGATCGTGCTTCCCTGTAAACTTTGACCTGTCACTTGTAATTATGGCTATTAATGCATTTCAGGAAAAGACAGTTTTTTCACTGATAAAATTTATCGCCATCTCTTGAAGTAAAAATACGAAAAAATACCACCTACCTAGGTTATTGTACATGACGACACAACTTTTTAATGCACCTGCTTTTTACTGAATTAATCTAGTTTTTACTTTATAATAAAAAATTACGAAACATAAATTTGGTAGAACGAAACTTGTTATGAAATAACTTTTTGTTTCACCATAGAACACTTACTTATACAATCGATAACTTTTTAAGTCAGAATTTTCCTGAATCAATATACAAATAGATAGATTTATTTACATTTGGAAAGTAAAAGTTATAATGCATTTGTTTGAATATTCATTCAAAATTAGTTTTGAAATTACAACGAAAATGGAAATGAATTCCTAAGCAACCTAACAACTTCAGAATAATTTCTTCAAGAAAAAATATCTTATAAAATCCATTAGATTTGATATATTCTAAATACCTTATAAAAACTTATAAAAACTCAAAATCTCTAAGTAAACTAAAACTAAGAATTTTATTTTTAATTTATATGTAAAAAAGTCTCGAAAAAAGTCTGGTTTGATCTTAATTTAGGTAAAACTTATATAGTTGTACGGAGAAAGGCAGGCAAAATCGTAGTTAAAAATGCATACATATTTTGTAAAAATAGATTTTTATTTTTCATTCTTTTTGAACGAATTAATATTGACTCCATATATCTCAAAATAATGTTAATAATAATAATGACTAATATGGTAGGATTGTTTCAATACTATCGTCGTGTCGGGGTGAGTAATCGTGAATGGAAATGTTACTTTTGTAAAAAGAATCATTTTCAACTTTTCCCTGAGAGTAAAATTATTACTATAAGAAATAAGTAATATTTAGCTATAGGTGAATAATAGGTTAATTCTAAATTAAGTGGATTTATTTAACTTTTTACCTTTAAAGACAAAAGGAAGAGAAGATACCATTCGTAAGCTTATTCGAACGATTGCGTTTATACTGCGCTGAATGGGTTTTGGAATTTATACACTTACATTTACTACATGTTAAGAATGTGCGGGACGAGAAATTTCTCAAGAATATCTCGTCTCGTCTTAAAAAAAAATTTCGACTCGATTGATCGTGAAATCTCGTTTTAGACGAGAAATCTTGAACAACGTCAGCGTGATAAAAAATCTTGATAGACCTCAAAAATTTTCAATGGTTGATTGAATTTATTGTTCGCTCCAAGGTATTTAAAGGAAGAAAAAATGACTCTGTTGATCACTGCGAACTA
>UELX01001337.1:0-46040 GCA_900480035.1 Eupelmus urozonus | reverse complement strand
GTCTGTAACTGTCACAATGTATATACATCGACTGAGGCTTGCTGTTAAGAGTGAGAATCTGTTTACCTAGAATTCGCCCATCTATACGCTTATACTTTTGGCTTATGCGTTTGCGTATGTGTATGTATAAGCGTATAGATGTGCGAATTCTAGGTAAACAGATTCAGAACAGGTTACAGACATTTATATGTACTGACTAATTTTTAAGTTTTGACTCGTTGTTTTTACAATGTAAATTAATAAATAACGTCTGTATTTTATAATTTGTAAGTTTTAATGTAATTGCGCTAAATTATTAGTAGGTTGTTGCTACCACAAATGTAGCCGATACATCGTCTACAAATAAAGACTTTTATTGACAGTATAGCCGGTTTACTAATTTTTATTCGTTTTAAAAACTAATTTCAATATAATATAATGTTTCACCACTAACCTCGAGTTGGACCTCATCGAGGCCGACGAGCTGCAGAGCCTCCTCGAGATTGAAGCCGTCGGGCAGGCCGAGCGAGTCGTTGCCAAGAAAACCGTCGACGGCCGCGCAGCCGTCTAGGAGGCAGCTGTCGCCGAGCAGCTCCGAGGTGAAGTCATTCTCGAGGCCCAAGCTGTCGCTTAGACCGAGCGAGTCCTCGCCAAGGCCGACGAGCTCGTCGACGGTGCCGAGGCCAAGGCCGGCCTCGCCAAGAAGACGCTGTTCCTCCTCGTCGTCGCCGACCGCGCGATGGCTGCTGACCGAGCTGCTGGACGCGCCCTGGCCCTCGCCGGACTCGCCGTCCGAGCCCGAGTTTAGGATGTACTCGCCTGTAATGGTATTAATTGTTAAGATGGTTTTCGTGGGGAAGGGAGGATTGGGTTTAAATTTTGCAGAGTTTTTTTTTACTATGGTTTCATTGTGTTTGTGAGCAAATGTTTTTTATGAAATTGTAAGTAAAATAGTGACAGTATGGTTACTCTGCAATATTCAAGCTTATTTTTATAGTGTGTTTTTCTCTCTTCGTATTTTCGAGTACTAAAATATAAATTAGTAATAAGCAATTTTTAATATATCTACGTAAATGGGTACGTAAAATGCATTACTACTCTGACTGTTACCAATATATCTTAAACTTCATCATTTTTTTCATAAATCCTTTGTTCCCACAGTCCTACTTCACAGCTAAACCTTTCCGGCCATTAAAAAAATCTCAATCCACCCACGCACCCAGTCATATACACCTCATCCACCCCATTAACCATTGCTAAAAAAACCATCCAATCCAAATCTTGTTCCTCTCTCCCATCATCCTCCGCATCCCCGCGAGCCAAGCACAGATCGTCAACCTAACCGATAACCATCTCAATTAACTTCAGCCCTCTTCGCAT
Organism: Eupelmus urozonus; assembly: GCA_900480035.1. Classification (NCBI taxonomy): domain Eukaryota; kingdom Metazoa; phylum Arthropoda; class Insecta; order Hymenoptera; family Eupelmidae; genus Eupelmus; species Eupelmus urozonus. Next base: position 44,681 of record UELX01001337.1, on the reverse strand, counting down.
CCTCCCCACCCACACACACACACACACACTTTTTAATTATACCTCTCACGCGGAAAAGCCGATCGGCGCCTTTCCCAGGCGTGAATCGTCAAAAAAGCCTCTCTCTCCCGTCCATACAACACTACGTTTCCCGGCCGACGGCGACGATCCTCGAGCCCCCGAGAGCAGAGAGAGCCAGGTACGAAAAAAAAAAGAAGGAAGAGGAGCGACGTAACTAATTGACGGACAAAGAGAGGTGGGGGTTTCCACCTGCGCAGCCCGCGCTCTCGCCTCGGCCGTAACTATAGTCGACGCCCTCCACGACCAATCGCGCCTTGCCTCTCGCTCTTTCTTTATTCTCTCCTTTTCGGTGTCTATACGCTTCTCTTTTTTTTTTATGGTCGTATCGACGCCGAGGATCGGCCGTGTTTCTGAGCTTGTTCTTTTTTCCTCGCGGCCTGGTTTTTGTTGCTTTTTTGTCGTTAGCCGATCGCTAGCTAGTTTTCGTGCGGCGGAAAAGTTGGTATGGGTATAGGATGGAGGAGATTCGTTTCTCATGTGTTTGCTGGGTATTTTGATTAATAGACTTTTCTATAATAGTACTACGCTCTTTCTAAACGATCGTATTACCAAACCAAAAACGAATTTCCTATTAACCACCCCTCCTCACGAAACATTCCCTAAAAAGCAAAAAAAAAGAAGCGGATCGATCAAGCCCCGAGCTCTCGGTCCTCGCCTCGAAAGCAGAAAAATCTCCATAAACATTTCCAGAGCCCGCTCCGCACTTCATCTCTCTTCATTCTGTCGTCCGGCTATCCTCGCCTGGCCTCTCGCGCATTCATCTCTTTCCCTTTGACGTCGGAACGCTCTCCAGAGTCACATTCACCGGGCGCGCAGACGAGAGAGAGAAAAAAAAAGAGGAAGGTACACTGGAGCTCTCGCTCGCGCCTCGGGAATTATTATTTTATGAGATTATTATCTCTAACAACATCCCCCGCTCTTTTCCATAATACATGCGTATATATATGAGCGCACGGAATTTCTCGAGGCTCTGGGCAGGCAGGCGCCTCTCGAAGCCTTTTTTTGTTTTTCCAGCAAGTGCCGCGCGGTCGAGGAGCCGCCGAATTTCTCACGCGTTGGGGGATTAGCCCGCTCTTTTCTCCGGGCATTTTTATTAAAAGTTTTCTGTGCAAACAACAAGCGAGGTTTTCTTTTGGGGCGGGAGAGGGAGAAAGATTTTCGGAGCGAGCTGGTTTTTGAGGTTGGCTGAGGGATTGTTTTTTGGTTGGGTGATTGTTGAGGGGAATGGGGTTGGGAGAGGAATTAGAGTTTGTGGGCGAGAGTGGAGGCATTTTTGTTGTTGAGGTTTTAGTTTGCGAAGGAGAATTGTGGAGTTGTAGCTGAGTTTTGCTCAGGTGTATTAATTACGAGAAGTTACAATATGAAATTCAAATTTGTAATATTAGTAGTATTGACTCATTCTTGCTGTTGAATATTAACATCAATATTTGCGCTAGTGAATAGTTATTTGTTGATTTAAATACACCGATCAATATCAATTTGTCATACTACAGTTTTGAAGAACATTAGTCTTTGTTTCTTAATTCCCACATTACCATCAAACATTTTATATAACTCAAACATTTAATAATTTAAAATCAAAGCTCATTTACAAATTAAATCCAACTCCAATCCCTCCTCTCATCAAACTCACTTATTTCCTCGACTATTCCAACAAAAAAGCCGTCTCCACTCTCGATTCCCACCAAAGCCCAAAAAACAAACAGCAACTCCAGCAACAAGAAACAAAAATTCGAAGCAAAGCCTTTTCAACGGGGGGAAAAGGTCCAACCCCGATGCTCTCTCGTCGGGACAGGACGCGGTTATTACCGTCGAGTTAACGAGTGTTCGCGCAGGTATATATCTATATATTCAGTGCTTGTACGCTCGCCGCCGCCATTACGCGGCCCTGCGCGCTTATAATTCGGGAACCGGCCGGTGATAATGGCAGCTGATAATTTGCCGCCGCTATTAAGCGACCCTCCTCTTTCCCCCTTTCTCACTCTCTCACTCTTGTAGTGTGCGTTGCTGGTTTTAAAATGGAGTCGAGGGGGGCTTTTTAATGGACGGCTCTCGTTCGTTTCTTTTTTTCGGGTTGGATAATGATTATTATTTTTTTCTTTTTTCCTTTGTTTTTAATTGAGGATTGGAGAGAATTAGGAACGGCTTCGATTTTTTTGTTGAGAGATTGGTGTGAGTAGATGATTGTAAAAATGGAAAATATTATTTAATTGTTAAAAAGACTTCTTGATTAAAAGTTGGGATGTTTGTAAGAGTGAACAATAATATATCGCGTGAAACTAAATCTCATGTCTTTTATTTAAAAAAACGTACCTATACTTACAACTAATTGTTTAAAAATTATTATCCCATTTTATACTAAATTTATTTAAAATCTTTCCTACAAAAGTCTATAATTTGCTGTCTATAATTTGCTTAGAAATAGTAATAAGACCTATTTATCCAATAAATCTTCATTAGTTTCAGGAACAATTGAATTTGATATTTCAACATACTAATCGCTAACAAGATTCAAATCAAGCCAGTTTACTTTTTGTACGCTACAATTATCTTGTAATAAGTAAATCGCTTGTTTTCATTACCGGACACAGTAGACGTTGTCTAATATTTAAACTTTTGTTGACTCTTCAGGTGAGAGTCAATTTTGACTCAGCGCTTTTCCGAACTCAGCAAATGTCTCATGATATAGCACATTTACCAATTAAATTCTCCGGTTAAAAAAGTCATCTCTAGATTAACCGAAGCAATTTTTTTTACTCGCTCATACCGAATTATGACTATTTTTGACACGTTGGTTAGTAATTTTATTAAGCATCTTTTGTACATTTGATTTATTTCCTCATCTTATTTTGAAGCCTGCGTTACATACTAAAGAGCATTTAAACGTTCAAAATCCAAAGTGTTTTTACTATGTTTTATCATTATACTAATTCAATATCCAACCTGAGCAAATAATATAATTATTTAAAAAACTTTGTAATTTCTTCCAAAGCATCAAACCAAACATTCCAACGTGAACAAGACTCCAAAAAACCAAGCCACACACACCTCACCCCTCTAATCCTCAATTCCCCCGGTAAAAATCCTCAACCACATACACGCAACGCTCCACTACAAAACATCTCTGCGAGAGAATCCGCAAGATGACGCGTCGGGTAACGAGCCGCCGACATGGAAACGAATATTCCCTTTTCAATATCTATCTATCGTCGGCGCGTCGGCTCTCCTGGGGCAAGGACCGCGAGAGCAGCCGGCTTTGAACTCGCCGGGCTTCACCGATTTTTCCCCTGACAGATCATTTCTCATATTTTTCGCCGCCGCACGAGCCTGCTAGGATATATACGTGTATATGAGCGCTGCGGGAGAGTAAGAGAGAGACGGTATGTACCGTTTTTCAGCCGAAGGATCGGACGGCGTTCTTTGTTTTTTTTTTTGTTTTAGTGGACACGGAGTTGTTGGGAGAGAGGATTGGGTTTGTGCTGGACGCGTTGGTGTAATTGTGTTTTTGGTTGGTGAATATTGAGTTGATTCGTTTTGGGTTTGTTGGGATTTGGATTGTTAAGGGTTTGGTGAGGTTTTTAGGTGGAATATAAGTTTCGTTTATGCGGAGTCTATTTTGTTTTAGCAAGATTATTATTTATTTTATTTTGTTTTTTCTCAATCACGAAATAGTAATTTTGTAATAAACTATTAAACGTTGTATTGCGATTTATATTCGACGCATAGAATAATATTAGTAAATCAAATTTTAAATTATCATTTCCACAATCGTAGATGTATTATTCGCAATATAAGAAATATTTTAACGGGAGTAATATTGTAGTATCTTTAAGTAAATGTATTGAAAATCCTTTTAAATGAATCATTTAAATTTAAAAAAAATATCTTTAAATTGATTTATTAAATAAAACTCCTTACACGATTTATTAAAAGGAAAAATTATTAGTCATTAGTAAAAAGTCAAATGAATTTGTTTGACAATGAAGATTAGAATTTTCGTAAGTTGCCAAGGTGCGCGCGAGCCTTTCCCGACGGTACCGTTGTACAACCGCGATTTATACTTACATTATACTAATTCAGAAACATTTACACTTATTTCTGAATAATTTATGCTAATACAATATGGCTTATAAGTGAGAATGAATATATAATATGTAATTATGTAAAAATATTTATGATTGTTTCAATATTTTTTTCATACGATTGGATTTAACTTGTCTATAAGTTGTTACATTAAATTCAACAATAATTCTTGCTAAATTTTAATAATTTGCTAAGCATTTATTTGTAAATCTTAAAATAAAATTCTACACTCGAAGCAACGTTTTATTTTATTGCGAAACTTCAATCATGACCTAAAACCGAACGATCTCTCATCGTCAACAACATAATGTATCTCCTTTTTCAAGCAACAAACGATCATTCTAATTGAATCCTCAAACAGACGATCGATTAACCTAGCTGCACTATATACCTCACAATTCCATACCGTTTAAAATCTACGATTCAACAATAAGCAAACTTCCCGGATCTAACCCTACAAATCTCGATTCTCTCCCCTGCCTGACTGCACTTCAAAAATCCCGTGAACGTCGGTGAAAAATCGGCTACTGCAAAGTCGTGGTGCCAAGTCGATTTGTCAGCTTGTCGACGAGGATGATGCCGTGGTCAATCGGCCACACGTGGAAGCGCGGCGGGGGGATAATTGCCGATCGTCAATCACGCCGATTTTCTCTGGCGAGCGCGCGCGGAAAATTTCTGAGATTTTTTTTTCATTAGCGAAGCGGACGTTGCCGATTATCGGGATGTCGCGATGAATGGGAGAGGTGTTTTCTAAAGTGCCGAGAGTTTGGAGGCTTTTTCATGATATAGAGTAGTTTTATTTAAGAGTAGTTTGATGTTAGATGACGCTAGAGTTTTTAAGATACTTTGATCATTAATAAAACTTAAAGCATTTTGTATGTATAGTTTTAAATGATCTTTGACGTAAGTAGAAGATTGTATCTACGAGAAGAAAATGAAATTTTTGTGCGTTTAACACGTACAATAACGGTTTTCTTTAATATGAAAAATCGTTAAATAAATAACTCTTTGTGCAACTTTATAAATGATACTCCTTAAATATCTCAAACTCTAGCCTCATTTACCGTCGGAACAGGATCTGATTAAAAACTGACATTCGCGTTGTCTCTTGTCAGCTTTCATCCATCAATCGCATAAAACTACCAACTCTTATTTATTTATTAACCAAAAGCTAACCATCCATCCCGTTATACCAACCGTTCCAACCAGGTTTCTAGCACATACCTCGAGTTCACCTCCAACGATCGCGATGGTTCCACGCACCAATCTGGTCCAACAATGAAAAGTCGGTTCACGTCAACTAAACACAGTTCACTATATGAAACGCCTCAAGCTCCTGCTCCAAAACCAACAGTCTCTGAAAAACCAACTAAACAGCACACTAGTTCAACTCTGCAACAGCAGCGGCAACAGGAGCAAATGAAACCGTCAAATTCCAGAGTCCCCAACTCCGCAGTATCACAATCCAGTGTCCCAAAATCCCTTACAGTCTGCACAATCACCGTGAACTCCTCGCAACAATCTTACGATCCTCTTGATTCACCAAAAACTAAAAACTATACACACAATTGACACTCGGGATAAAGGAGCCAAGGGGGTATATCCGCGCGCTGCTGGCGTACGATGCTGCTGCTGATAGAGACTATCGCGTGGCCTGCTCGCCGAGCCAGGGATTGCCCAACCCGAATCGCTCGGCATTGTCGAGCCCTCGCTCTTTCTCTCTCTCGCTCCCTCTCTCTCTTTCTCCAATCCATATGGGCACCGTGGGAGCGAGAGAGAGAAAGAGAATTGAGGAGGGGGAGAGACGGGGGAGAGTAGGCGTCTCGAGCAACCAATAGCGTGGCGCAACATGGCCGCCGGAGCCGGACTACAATGAGGAGAGAGATGGTAGGGGAAGAGCCGTTCTCCTGTGCGAGCGAGGCTCCCCGCGCCGCCGCTGCTGATGATGGGCTCGGCTCTGCGGCTGCTGCTGCTGCTGCTGCGAGCGCGAGAGAAAGGGAAGCAGGAGGAAAAGAGAGAGAGAGAGGTAGAGAGAAAGGGAGAGGGAGAAGTTTGAGGATATACGGGGGAGTAGCGCGCGAGCGCGCCGGCTGCGAGAGGGAATCGGAGATGAAGAAGGTAGAGCCGAGATGAAGAAAAGGATGAGGACTTGGTTGGAATTCGATGAGGGTGAGAAGTATGGCTGAAGGGTTGCTGGAAAATGAATGGGGTAAGAGTAAGAAAGAGATGCGGTAATTGGAAAATTCGTGGGTAATGGTTAGGAAGATGGTTAAGGGAATGAAGGGGGTGAAGAGGGAGAACTTAGGCTGGTGGATCGAGAATTAAGCAAGGGACTAAAACGAAAATTATAAAATTGGTAGAATTGCGTGGAGAAAGGAAGGATAAGGAAAAAGAATGATACTGAACTTCGAGAAGGTAATGCTTGCATACAAAAGATTTATTTCGAAGCAATTAAAGGAACAGACAATAGAACATGCAGAAGAGAGTTTACGGAAACAGTTTGGAAAATATGTAAAAATGATGAATTCAGAAGATCGGGTATGGTAATGCGAAGTGAAAGGCGCGAAAATTACGGGATCTAAGTGAAAAAGAAAGAGAGAAAAGCGTATATGAGCAACGTAAAAATTTTTCGAGTGGAAAGTAAGCCACGGAAAACAGAGTATTTAATCAGATTAGTGATGGTGGAGAAAAAAAGGAACGTATGGAAATAAATCATGAAAGTGTAGAAAGTAATGCGTTTTCAGGTACGTCATACAATTGCTTTGAAATATCGGAATATGTACGATGTGTTGCCTCGTGACTATATTTTACTGAATATTAATGTCTACGAAACACCCTAAAATTAAAATGTTCCTTCATGTGTCTCTGGCGTGTACGTAAAAAGTTTAATGTATTCAGCCTTGTTTTTCCTTTCGAAGGAGCCACCTTCAGGTAACTAAAATAGGCTAAGCACCGAAGGCATAAAATTAGAATACATAAAAGGGCTTAGGAAATAAGATTCAGAATAAAATAAACGGCTCGAGTGATAAGAAGTTTCATAGAAAATCATCAGAAAAAAAGGTGTGAAAAACTATATCCCAAGTAATTCTAGTAATTGACATAATATCAGACGCTGATATCTTATTATTCATTATTTCCATATCAATTTAAATACAGCTGTATCATATATCGAATATAAATAGATCGCGTGGCATTAATTATAACAAAAAAACCCAACAATATTCAAACAGTATACACCCATAACACACACACACACACGTAACTGAAAACGCAACCCAAAAAATTTTCCGAGATCACCATCCAGAAAAATCCAGCGAGAAACAACCCCAAAAAAGAAGCCCATCAGTTCTACCCCTCTATATCCATATATACGAAAAAAGAGGGGAAGACACGCGCGTACATAATCCAGCGAATGAAAGGCCGAGTCATCCTCGGCATAGCCAGCCCCCCGAAGGGAAGCCACCCTTCTCGCTCTGTGTTCGCGAAAAAAAAAGGAGAGAAGGAAAAAAGGAGGAGTAGGCGACCGTGAGGCGCGACAGGCCGGCGCGCGCGATAGCCCAGATTCCCAGATTTCCGGGGGCTCGGAAATTACGGCGCGGCCATTTTTTTTTCTTCTTTCCTTTAGGCTGAGAGAGACCTACTTTGGCCGAGCGAGCTTGCCACGGGATGCGCGGCTCTTTTTTTGTGCGCGGATCGCGCGTGAATGATGATTGTGGGTAGAGCGAGAGAGAGAGAAAGGTGATTTGGGTAAAAGTGGGATGCGGGAAGGGCGGGTGGGTATAGTAGAGGTAAAAAGTGTGGCGTAGAGGGGACTGGGGATGGTGGATATATGAAAAAAGTTATCGCACGTTATTTTGTTTGGGCGTTGGAGGAAAAGAGGAATAAATTTTGGAGATGCTTAAAGTGGAGATTAAAGTTTTTTTTCTGATATAGTGTGTAGATTATTGTTAAAATATTGCACAGGCACCATTAAGATTTAAACTTTATAACCGTACTTCTCTTAAAACTAATGTTTCTTTCACACTACTGAAACGCTAATCAGATTTGTATAGTATTTATATCTGAAAGAGTGAAAAACCATTTATTCTATCTACATGTACTTACTACATAAATTACAATATATATATTTGCACGGGTAAAGTAATTTTTAATTCTTTATCATTCACACAGTAAATATTAGGTAAAAATATAACTTATAAAAATCGAACTTATTATTTAACGAACTTATTTAGATGGATCTCTATTTAACCTTATCCATTTTTACTAACAAACTTCCATACACAATCAAAACACAGCAAACTAAAAAATAAAATACCGCATCAACATGACAATCGTCCTTTAATTACCAGCATCCAAGCCAAAGCAGCGTCAAAAAAAAGAGATCCTCGATCAAGCGCAATCCGTTTTTCCACGCTCGGAGATTTCCTCCGATAGCGGCGCGTGTAATTAATCGTGAATTAGGCCTCGTAAGTCCAACTATACAAACGGCTCGCGCCAGCCAGCCAGCCATCCAAGATCCCGTATCTAAATCCCGTCAAACGCGCCTCCCATTGATATATACGCGCGTGTATTCTAATGTGTCGTCACTCCGCCTCTATACGACATTCCGAGGCGCCCACGCTAAGCACTCCGAGGAGAAAACACGCGGCTGCCACTTTCAATTAGAATCGGCTGGTACGGAGATGCGAGTTTTCTAGTTTTCTTTTTCTTGCTTGTGGCTGTTGATGGTTTGTGATGTCGCGTGGATTTTTTGGCTTGGTTGTTTGTCGTTTTGTAATTGTATACGCGAATATAGAAAGTATTGGGGCGTACGGATTTATATTTTTATATTTTTTTAATTGACTGATATTTGCTGCTAGATTTACTTTTATAGTAATAGCTGAATATTTTTCGTTGAGGAGAGAATATGTTGAACAATTTTACTTTTGATCTCAGTCTCGAACTTCGAGTTACATCTACAGTACAACTTTCAGAGGTCCTGTTCTCAACATTGTTTGGGATATAAAATGATTTTAGTATTTTTTTCTCGATCTTTATGGAGCCTATAAATTTCATTTTGGTTATAAGATAAAGTTGATTATTTGGTGGTTCGAGGTATTGAATGATGAAATTTATTGAAAGTCATAATGCTTCGGAATCATTGATGCCCAAATAAAAGTTGTTTCATTGTAAGATGATGTTATAAGATCTTATTTGATCCCTGGTATGAGTGTCACCATTTCATATTATAAAGTGTCTATTTTTTGGCCATTTTCTACTTTGGGCTACTAAATAAAACCATAATTCTACAAAGAATGCACCGCTTAGTTTTACAATAGAGTAAAAGAACAGTATTTCTATGTTTTTATTATAGAAAAAATATAACTTACAACCCATACTAATAAATTTATTGCAGTAGGCCAAACAAAGTCAGAAAATAAATTATCATTTTAGAAAATACTGCAAATATAAAGCAATATTCATTTCAAATCGCTCTTTAATTCCTACTTCCTCCAAAATTCCAGCTTTCTCGCCTACTTTTACCACCCAACCATCAAACAATCCTCAAACTTCCTTCCACAAAACGTGTGAAGACATCCAGCTCGCGATCCTCCCAAGATAACCTCCATCACTCCAAGCCTAAAACCAAAAATTGCCCAGTAGCGCCTAATCTCAGCCCAGTCACTCAAAATCATTATTTAGATACATTCCTCGCGGAAACGTAAACTCATCGGCCTGCTCTCAAACCTGATACGCTTTCGTGACTCCTTTCCTATCTACGCCTCACCTTCTCCCTCCTCAAACTCCACCAAAGCTCCCGAAATTTCCCACAATCAGCGGACCGCGCGATGAACGAAGCCACTCTCGCGCGAAAGAGAGAATCGCTTACAATCGCAGCCGCTTCCTCCGGCTGAGAAAAGAAGGCGGGCTAATTGAAAGAGAGATAAAAGAAAGAGACGAAGAAGATGGCCGCTCGGCATTTGCATCGCGCCGAGGCAATTTCGCGCGCGCTCAGATCCCCGACAATGGATACGGCCGATAAGGATAATTACAGGCGCGAGCAGCCAAACAAAAAGAAGGAAAAGCACGCCCTTCGACATCGGCCCGAGGAGCCATTGTTCTTGGCGCGTGTGTATCCTTTGTTCGCGCGCGCCAAACGATACATCCCGTGAGTCTGGAGCTACGCTAAGTTCCCTCCTTATAGTAAGGCGTTTGAGGTTTCTAGATAATTAATTTTTCGCGCGGGAGGTGCTGTCTGCGTTCCGGGAGAAACGGTTTCGCGAGTGTACTTTTAGCTAGCTGCGTCCGGTTCGTTTTAAGATGGTTTTCGGTTTGAAAAGAGGTCTTGTTAAAGCGAGCGCGTGTATGTAGCTCGAGGAAAATTTCACCTTTTTTATGGGGATAGGAGTATTAATTATGCCGCATTGTTGCGCTTGTGGACAAAGCGATACGAAAACAGTATCACGAGTGTGAATTAAACCGCCTTTTTCTGGTTGACAAAAAAATTTCATCGGAATCAAGTAAGAAACCCGCACTTTTTCAAACGTCAATCTATCCCCGCAAAAAATTCTCTCGATTCCCTCGCTTTTCTACCCAACAGGCGCGCATGTGCGCACGTCTCGCCGTGGATTCTTCACGTCCCAGGCGCGAAGAAGAAGAAGAAGGCAACGACAAGATGTCGAGACGAGAGAGCCGACAGCAGCATCCACCTTCGTCCGCGATCCGTCTGTATATACGCGAGGGAAAGAAGGAGAAGCGAGAGAGCGAGGATTTTTTAATTCCCCCCGATTTTGTACGCTCGTGATGGCGGCCGGCGTCCTGGGGCGGGAAAAAATTTCACTTAAGCTCCGAACGCATATCGGCTCCGCTCGGCCAGCGTTCCCCTCGTTTCGGGCCTCGCTAGCTTCTTTTTACGGCGCGCGTCTGGCGGCGCGCATTCTCGTTGGCTTTTTTTTCACCCCGAGATAGCTCGAGTGGAATTTTTGTTTCGGAAAAAGTTTGAATTACCGCCGATGAAAGTTGGGATCGCTTTGGTCGATGTATATACGTTGTTGAAATTTTTTATTTTTAAATAAGATAGTTGAGCGATGTGGTTCATATGTAACAATTTTTATTGTTAGAGATATTATATTAATTTCACACGTGAAACACCGGTCGATTTACACTTTAGAAAGAGATTCTCACACAGACCTGCACATCAGTTTCCAAGATTAGCTCAAAATCCAAGGCAATATTGGTCCAATATCGCCACAGCCAAAAGGCACTCCACTCCTCGATTACTCGATAACCTCAGAGATCGATCGATTTCCTCGAGTGCGTTTGCCGAAGGAAAGCGATAGCAGCTCGAGAGAGAGAGAGAAAAAAAGCAGCCCGGTCATCGTCGCGGGCATAACGAGCTAGGCGCGCGCGGCTGCGACAGTGTAATAGCCGCGGACAAACAATCAGTCAGCAGATTCGACGACGCGCGGCCGTCATGTCTCGGTCCAATTACCGCGAGTGTAAACACACGGGCCGTCGTTACTACGTTTTCCGGGATAATGCATCGACCGATATACACGGAGCGCGCTTTTTTTTATCCGGATTCCTTGTTTTTGTGGCGCCGCCGCCGCCGAGGACGCTTAGGAATGCCGAGCTCCTCGCATTGCCGGGGTAATTGCGCCGAGGATGACGGTGGGCATTGGAATATTGGCCTTCTTGGCTGTTGGGAGTCGAGGTGGGATTGTTTTGGTATTGAGGGGAGGGATTGTTGGAGTGCTTTGGTTTGGTAATGTTGTGGCTGAGATTACGGAAGGTTGGTTGGTTTATAGGTTTGATACGAAGTGGTAACCGAATTTTGTGGTATTTTTTTGAGAACAAACTTTTGAAAAACTTTTTAAGAATGTAGTTTAACTGTTAACAAAATGGGAAATTTCTTCTGTTGTTAACAGTTACAATTAGATATAAGCTATCCCTCGGCTGTTATGTGAAAAGTAAAAAGCTAGTTTCACAAACTAGAAATTTAATAAGAAAACTGAATTCTTTTGTATAGATAATTATACAAATAAAAAACTTAATTTAAAATACTTGAGATTTTCAACAAAAACTCGACAGTTTTTATGTACGTGGATACAAGTCTGAGCTAAACTTTTCAATGCGTACATTCAACTCTGCCCATAAAAAAAAAAAAATTACATTTTCAATCATAAAAATGAATTAGCCACTGAAAACAAGACAGATCCAACCTCAAACCTATATCTTCCAAAGCCTCAACCAGCGCACGACACACGCTCACCTTTAAAAAGTGCAGCGGCACGCTCGAAAGTCCAGAATCACCGGGATGGGGTTAAGGGAATTTTTGCGCAAGATCATCCGCGCGACACCCAAACAGCTCTCCCGCAACTGGGTCAGAAAAGCCAGGCCGGAATAGGAAGCCTGAAAATCCGATGACTCGCGCCCCCGCGGAACCTGCGAGCGAGCCGGCCCGTCAATGAGCGGGCCACATAGTTGCCAGCTCATAGTATGACTCTACGCCCGTCGCGTTTGCCTTGCAACTTTTAACATCGCGCCCGAGTCATGCTTAGAGGGTGGATTTTTCGTCCTCTTCTCTGCCTTTTTTTTCTCTCGCTCTCTCTCTCTGGACGTGTGTACACACGCGGTGACTTTTACGGCGTGGAGAGGAGCAGTTTTGCTCGATGTATACAGCCAGAGGCCAGTCGGCCGAGGAGCTTCGCCCGATTCGCGCCGGTTTTACGAGCGAGCGGCTGTTAAGGTGGGATGGATTGCTGAAAGTGTCGAGTGCTGATAGTAAAAGTGTCGTGCGATGGTTGGATATGGTTTTTTGGTGAGCTGTGGAGTGATGGGTTGTATAGTTAGATTCAAGGTATCCTTTGAACCATATTATTTATAGCATATTTAATGCCTCAAAAATAATTTGTACTAATTAAAAATACTAATTTTCAAAACGCCACTCAACACATCCCTCCAACCTCCGCTCAACACCTCATTCCACGACGTTCCATTTACCTCGACTCTGGCAAGAAGCGGCGAACCAGTTTAGCGCGCGAAAATATTGCGGCATTACCCGCAGACGCGCCGAAGACGGCCCTTTAAAAAGCCTTAAGAGCGCACGTCATATTTAACGCTCGTACGGCCGGCGAGCTGAGATTCTCATCAGCTCGACTCTCGCATTTTCTAAGCTCCCATATATTTTCACTCGGCGATCGGCCGCGCGGATCTTTGCCAGCCTCCGGCGCGCGTTACTTTACGAGGCGCGAGTTTAGAAGGCCCCGATAAGCTCGGCTATTTATTGTTGTTCGGCGATTTTTTTTAGGGGAATTTTTAGCGCTGATTTTGGATTTTTATGTTTAGAGCTCTTTGACGTGGTGGTACAGTTCGGTAAGAAAGTATGAAAAGTGTTTTGTAAGTGTTTAAATGGTCGGTGCTTGGTTGTGATTTAAAAAGGTTAATTTTTAGTAGAATGTAATGTGACTTATCAAATTATTTAGTTAAATAATCTACAAAAATATTTTAATGATGCCGTTTTACATAGCAGTGCATGGATAATATAAAAAAAAGATCGACCTAAATAAAGTAGAAATAATTAGAATAACCTAATCAAACTCCGTCAAAACCAATCACCGCTCACCGCAATACCCCGGAAAAATCACATTTTCCACATCAGCGGGCGCTCACTCTTCCACCGGATTGTACAGTGATATTCGCTCGAAAAAGCGCAGGCAGTAGGTGCCAAGCGCCATTAATTTACCGTCCACTCGCGGCTACACTCGCCTCTAAAAGCCCTTCCAAGCACGCTCCAACGCGAGATACTATCTCCGAGTTCGAGCGGCGAGTCGGGATGATCCGAACGCTCGGGCTAAGTGCGGATTTTACGAGGACGTCGCCGGCGCAGCGCTGATTTTCATCTGCGCGCGTGCAGCTTAGCGGCCGAGTTTTAGAGAGAAGTCGAGGGAAACGTTGCGCCTTGCGGCTTTTACGGGCTTTTCTGGTGCGCGCGGATCCTAGTTTTAGATAAAGGAGCGGAGGATTTCAGGTTGCATTGTTTTTGGTTTTGCTTTTGCTGAGGGAGGATTTGTAAGCTATTGCGATTAGCGGTGCTGGTTTGCTGCTTTTGCTGGTATGTTTTAGGTTGGATTGAAGTTTGGGTTTTTCATTTGTTTCGCCGAAGGAGGTTGTGCACTCGAAACACATTATTGGGATAGATATTTTTATAGAACGATTATTTATATCGCCGTAAAATTATTCATCCAATTTCTCTCAGTACTTCAATCACTTCTTTCAAATTTCTGATCTAGTAATCTTCTTGACCGTCCAGTTTTCCGGTCATTTTTTCAATTAATCACGACGCTTTGCTCCAGGACGCGCCACGGCACTTTAAGTCTCAAGAGCACAGCAAAGTCCTTTTCGCGCGAACGTCAAACGCTTGACTCGCCCTTTCTCTTTCAATATGTATATACACGTTCTCGAGCATGTTTGCTTATTTGTTCTCACGCGAGAAGGACACGTTTTTCCAAGAATACACACTCTCCTGCCTTTTCCTCCGGCACAAGTGCTACCCTTTCGTTTCACACAGCTTTACTCTACCTGTTTGCCTTCTGGTTTTTCACGTCGAGTACGAATCAAACATTTTATATATGTATTTCCACAAAAACTATTCCTTATTAAATTCAGCTCCAACGCATCCCAAATTTTAATAGAGTCCTCAGAAACCGCAAGCGCACGAAAAAAGGGACAAATAAAGACACTCGGGCAGGCAAGAAACGCGCGCGCGCGCGCAAATCGCAAGGAGGGAGCATTAATGACAGGTTGTAGGAGCGACGCGCGAGCCGGAGCTTGTGTAAAGAGGGGCTAATGGTGCTTCAGGTGACAGGCCGACTTCTGCACCGGCAGGCGCACCACTACCGTCCTCCTTGATACCTATCTATCCTAAATCAACAAGATTCCCGTCACTGCTGGCTAGAGCTATGGGTTCTTGGCTTCGTGGCCCTTCGTCGAGTTCTCGTTGAGGCTCTCTCGATTCTTTTCCTGCACTTGATTCTCTTCTTTCGAGGAATTTCTCGGGTTATTGTTGTTTTTTTGGGGGGCGAATTGTTTGCGGAACAATCGGAAGTGGTGCAAGAGTTTTTTTTGGGTTTGTTGAGATGGTTGTGGAATTTGTTGGGTGAGTAATCGGGGTTCTTTTTTTTATTTAGGATATAGGTGGAGGAGGGAGAGATGCGGTTTTGGTTATATGGTTTTATTGCTTGCGCGGAGATGTTTAATGAGTCAGTAAACGTAATTTGGTTTAGTCAGATTTTTGGATTAATGCCTGTTTACAATAACTAAATAAAGGTAAAATATTCTGAATAACATATACATTACGACTTAGATAATTTCGCTTTTCATGATTATAGCAAAAATACTGATAATATACGTTGATTTTATTAGATTTTGATCTTAAACAAAAGTTTTACTAAAAATTAATTTGATAAACTATCAACGGGCTCATAACTTGTATTAGCCTGTTCACTCAACTTATAGCAATTTAAAAAAATTATCAAGCAATCTTTAAAAAAGCATCAAACTTTGATGGTTTAAACATAATCCGTATACATCTTCAATTCCGAACCTCCCCAACACACATTAGCGGCAACGTTCCAATACTAATCCAAAACCGTTTCAAAATTTTTCAACAGCACATTGTACTCGCCCAGCGCACAACGCATCTCGAAAATCGAAGCTCCGCGGAGCAGCAGATCACAAGCTCCGAAATTTTCGAGGAAGCCGACGGGCCCGAGGATGAGTTGCGAAAATCCAAGTCCCAGGTAAAGCCGGCCCCGTGGAAAAAAAGGTCCCATTGTGCCGGGGCCAAAGTCTAGCGCGAGATTCGAAAAAGTCGAAAAGGGAGAGAGAGAGAGAGGTTAATTTTTCATCGACAGACGGCCGATGCAAGAGCGCCGCGCGCGATTCTTCACGGATTTTTCGGAAAATGCGAGAGGCGTAATACGAAAATTATGTTAATGATTTAATCCGGCTGGGATGCGGAAATTGAAATGTCGCCGGATGGTTGGAGTATTATTTCGATTGCGAGTGGGAGATTGATGATGCAGGGCACTTATGTAAGAGGATTCGAATTTTTCGATTGATGGTGGGTATGAGTGCGGATAGTTCATTTGTTTCGCATGGACGTGGGTTAGAGTGCGTCTGGCTGGGTGATGAGGCTGAAGTGATGACGCGATGGTTTTTTGGAGATTCTTTGGGATGGTTTTGTTTATTAGGAGTTTTTTTGAGTTTGGTAATTATTTGAGTGGCTGTAATCTAGTGAGAATTAGTAAAGATTGTAATTTTTGTGTTTATAATGTATTGTTCAGTAATTGTAACGTTGTATTATAAATTTTTTGTTCTTATAATATTCACGAAGAAAACTTTTCAAAAAATTACTGCATTTGTTTTCTAAGACAGTAACAGACTGTAAATAGTCAGAAAATTACTGAACTTTTCAAGAAGTTTACTAGATTTATATTAAATTATAGAAATCTAGGAAGATTTACTAACATTCTTCTAATATTTCCTAAAAAGTATAGTATTTCTTTGGATTTTAGTTTGTTATCACTATATGAAAGTTTCTTACTTTTTCCAGAAAATCCATCAAACCATTAACAAAATAGCCACCACTCATTACACACCCCACAACCACTACATAATTAAAAACCCAACAAAACCAGGCCAACTTCCAAGAAACTCCAAACAACGCAATTCAACTACTTTCACACAACACAGCCGTGCAATCAAACTAAAATCCATTAACCACATCACGCATAAAAGTAATTTTCCCCAATTCCGCGTTCTCTCTCCACACACACACGGCATCGATCCCAACCCCCAACCAAACAGCCCAACTCCTATCAGCCTCCAAATATATCCCACCTTTATGCACAACGGAACAAACAGCGGCCGAAAATTACAACAAACTCCAGCTCCTCGCGGCCAGCCAGCGAATTCCCTCCGGAGTCCGCGCTTCCAGCTGGAAAGCTTCTTCCCTCTCACAATAAGCCGGCGCGCGAGCGACTTTTATTAATGAAAAAAAAGAAAGAGAAGGAGAGAGAGAGAGAGAGAGCGAGGCCTTCCCTTTATTAACCTTCATTCGGCCGGAGGAAAAGAAATGAATCGTGCGTGCGGTGGGAGGGCGCGTGACTTGCCAGAAAGCCGGAGCCAACCCCCCCAAAAGCACGCACCATTACTCATATCGCGGCTCGTTGCACGCACACGCGCGAGAGCCAGCCTAGAAATGGCGAGAGGGATGGTTTTTTTTTTTGGGCGAGGGGATGGAGAGAAGCCGAGGGGCTGCGTATCGATTTCGAATGGCGGCGACGAAGTTTTCGTTCTTTCGAGGAGGAGGAGGAGGGAATTTCGGGGGATGGTTCGGTGGACTGCTGTTGCGGAGGATTAGTTTTTTAGAAGTTCTGGAGGAGCGTTGGTTTATTTCGGATGAGAAAAATTTATGTTTAGAGTTGGAACAAAATGGGAATTTCACTGTTTAGTATTTAGTGGAGCAATTTCAATTAGCAAACAGTGAATACTCCACAATTTTATCGTGAATTTTCATTATTTATTAGTTGAGATTGCTCCACTAAATAAGAAAATAGTGCATTCTCCACTATTTCAAATTTACAGAGCGAGGGTAAGGTTTGAAAGCAAACAAGAGAGGCAATATTGGCTCAATACTGCGAATAAAGTTTCAATATATAGGCTTAATATATACCAGAATATAATTTCGGAAACCTCGACCGGAATGACTAGTAAGAAACGCCGAATAAATAATTCAAAAACTATATCATTAATACTCCCAAAAACAACCAAGCCTCGCCGTCATAAACCGTTACACATCGTCAAAGCTCCAAAGCAATCTCACCGGCATCCCGCCGAGCTCGCCGGAAAACCATTTGCAATTTCCCCCAGGGATAAGACACATCGAATCCCGATTCCTCAAATCTATACCTTACGCTTCCAACTTTTTCCCAAAACAGCCCTACGCCACCCAAACAATACCTTCACGAACAACGCAACTTTTAAAAAAAAAGGAAGCTACAAAATCGAAAGCAGTGCGCGCAGCTGCCGGAACGTTCCCTTGAGAGTATACACATTGCGAACGATCGCGAGAATCGTTTATTCTTCGGGTTTAACACGCGTCGACGAAAATATTGATTCCCCGCGGAGAGAGTCTCGGGATCGCGCGCGCCGCTCTTGTGGGTGTGGCAAATTCGAAAGGCCGAAGAGCGCGATTGCGCCGTGGAACCAGGCGCGGGGAGGGAAAGTGGGAGTTTTCGGCTTGGCTGGATGTTTTTTTGTCGAGGTTCTGGTTTTCGCGAGGCGAGGACGGAGTTTTTGAGATCGATTCTTTTTTAACGTAAGCAAAAAATTTTGGAAATATGAACATTTTCTGGTAGGAATAAGCTAATTTTCTCAATAAAACTACAAGAAAAACCATCACTCCAGCTTTTCCCCAATAGAATTCTCCACTTTTTCCCTCTAATTAATTCACCCTCAGAGTGGCGCATTCGTCACGGTCGTTGCGCGGCAGCTCGTCGGAAACGGCGGATATTATTTTTTTTTTTTTTTTCACCACTACCGCCGCGCCCGTCGCCACCCTCGCATCCAGCAGTCGAGCGCTCGTCGTGACTAATCGAGCCGGAAATTAACACGACACCGGTAATGAATCGTGGGCCCTCCGGGCGAATTTTTCCCTACACGCGCCGCCGGGCATGCTCCACATTTGGTGAGTGCGAAATTTTTTTTTGGCGATGAGAGAGCCCGGTGTTGCCGATTCGATTATTTTCTGGTTTGGTTGAGGTTGGATGGTTTTTTGGGCGGGTGTGATGTCATTTCTGGTTTTTTGAAATTTTCGTTGACTGGATTGTTTAAATAATTTAGTATGGTTTGCGTTTTATATTAATTATGTAGAAATTACACATTTTTTTTAGATTTTCATTTAATCTGTTTATATACTAGAGTACTTAGTTAATTATAGTTAGTTTTTTTAATCTAACAAAGAAGAATTTTTTTCAAACTCTCATGGTGCCCATAGACCGTTTAATTATTTATTAAAACGCTTTAGTGGGCATACCGCCTATATATTTTTTTCAAAAACTAAACGACGCAATAAGAAAAAAAAAATTGATAGAATCGGCTAGGCGAAGTAGACGATTTCAAAACAATGCACGATTGTTTAGCCTCCTGTGTAATGCGAAAATATAGGTGCGGACGAAAAAGGAGCGCGCGACACGACTCTGCGTGTATGGCGGATGCCAGCGACGCCATTCCTCCGTTCTTTTTCTGCGGCAGCGACTCCTTTGTATTTGTAAAGTGCGTAGTAGTTTGGCACGGAATTTTAAATTAACGAATTGTTTAGTTGTCTGCTTTTTAAGGATTTAAACGTTGATTTTTTATAGTTATTATATTATTTAAGTTTTATACGTAAATTTAATTTTGGCATTTTTGTTTGAACAAAGAAGCATAAGTTAACATTTAACTTACTTCGCTCAACCAAATGAATCAATATTTCAATTATTACTAAAATTAATTTTAATCAAATTCACAATACCATTCCAACACCCCCTCCCCTATCCAATTAAACAAACAAAGACTAAAGCACTCAAAAGTGCCGACACACGTCCGACGCGTCCCGCATTTTTCCTCTTCACGCAACATTCGCCCACAAAAGCATCCTCCCCCTAAAAAATAAAAAAAAAACACAAACCACCTAAAAAAAAGAACATCCGCACATAAGCCACCCGCACGCGCACGTGGCGACAGATGCTCAGCTCATGCGCATGCGCGCACGCTTCGATCAAAGACAGGGGAGGCTTTTTAGGCGACGCCCCCTGCGCATGCGCCTCCCTCCCCCATTTTTCTGATAAGGAGTCGAGTTTGTAATTTTCGGAATTTCGGTCCATTTCGCGGAGGGTTGAGCGAGTTTGTTTCGGTGCGGCCCGCGTAATGATGCCGGGGGTGACTCGCGAGATTCGAGAGCTCGCGTGTATATAGTCGATTTGGTTGCGCGCGGGGGAAAATTTGCATTCCCCCGAGCGGTATGGAATTTCGGCTTCATTTGGGTGCTCGACGAATCGTTGGCTGTGCCTAGAAAAAACAATCATGAATTTTGTATAGGATATATACTGTTGAATAATCAACCATGCAATCTTCGCTAATTAAAAGAAGCTAAAAAAAAATTATGGCACCACTATTACCCAATCTCAAATCTCATCACCGCCTTCGCAACAGCTCGCGAAAATCCCCGACTTTCGCTCCCGCCATTCCTCGCCTATGTAAGCCTTTCGCGGCCTGTATCAGAGCTGCCAAGACGGCAGAACTCGAGGATAGGCCAGCCGCGCGGCTCGCTCTTTGAATCGGGACTTGCGACAGATATGGCGAGTTTTCCAGATGGTTATCGGGCCGGCTGGCGCGCCGGCATCGTACCGGAAAGACAATGGCGCGGCGTGGAAAGCCGGAGTGTAATAAACTTTCGTGAGTTTGTTTTGCTTTTCGGTGAGAGGCCGCTTCCGCCTTGGGGTTGAGAAAGTGTGGAGTTTCGAGGGGATATTATGAGCTTGGGGATTTGATTAAATATTCCGGAAAGCGTTTAAGGGACTCGCATGGTTGATAGTTTGAGTTCATATTGTTAATTTTCATTTACTTTAGAACATTTTTGGAAGATAATATATTTTTAGTATATTGTATCGATAAATGCAGTACAAGCATACTAAAAGTATTTTATTTATGCTCAACTAATTTCTGTCACTTATATCAAAATCACTTTAAGCAAAAATTTAATATTTCGTTTAGCTTCGCTCACATACAACATACCAAGTTTCACCCCAAGCATGTACACACATATATAGACGAAAGCCGCATTGCGCCAAGTACAGGCCTGCGTAATAACAATAAGGGAGCGGTGCGCGGGCGCGCGGAAAAAAAACGGAGCGACGGCTTTTGCACGCCCGAGGCTCTCATTACTCGGCTGCGCGCGAAGCTTATCTATTTGGCCGATCTAAGCAGCTAGATTCTAAAGAGAGAGCGAGCAAGATGGCTCGGAGCTGAAGAAAGAAGCGCGCGTGCATTAAGTATTTTTCCCGTGAGAGAGGTTTGGAACTTTCAAGTAGATAGTGATGCATTTTTGTTGAAATGGTTGATGGGTTTGATTTTTGTTTTTGTGGACGATGTGTTTAAGTCAGTTTACTAAAAGGGCGGTTATTTTAGAGTCTTCTAAATAGAATAGCTATATATTATTATAAATCTTTATGGTATTATTTAATTGAGAGTAACATAAATCTGATCACGATACACACGACTGATGACAAATCCAAAGTGACACATCAACAATTTGTTTACGTACACCCATCTTTCTTTCACAACCATCTTAAAAATAAACTACAAAAAAAAGATCACAGCATCGAATAATAAGAACGTATTAAAATACCGAAAGCTGCGCGCGTGGCCCCGAAAGCGACGTAAAAAAAGGCTCGCCCTCGAGAAATTAAATTGTATTTTCGAGCGAGAGAGCGAGCTTATCACAAGAAAGCGAGGCTTGATTAATGGATCATCGAGAGGGACGCGGAGAGAGAGCTGGCTGCGCGATTGGCCGTATGCGAGCCGATCGATTCGATTCCCTTGCTTCTTTCTCTCTCTCTCGTTTTTTTTCTTCATCCTCCTCGAAGCCCTCTCCGTGTTTTCCTCCCCCTTTTCGCGTTCCTCCTTTTTTCAATTTGTACACGTCGCGAGCGCTGGAATGCTTCGGCTTCGTTTTAATTTTCCGAGAGTGGAAAACGATGTTGAATTTTCTGCGTTTTTTGAGCAGGATGGGCTAGAGGTGGCTGGCGAGTGTGATGGATTGAAGTTTGGGTTTGTTATTTATTGTTTGGGTCGAATGGATTGTTTTTACTCGTTTGTAATATTAATTTTAAATGTGCATGGACTATATTTTTTTCGCTTTATTGCGAAGTATAAATTTTATTTATTAAAGTAGCTAAATTTAACATCTGTTAAGTGAATTTGAACTGCTGTACATTTAGACTTGTATATCAAACTAACCGCCCCTGTTTTCATTTGTTAACCCGCAACTTACACAAATCTCCACTACATATTCAGTCCCGCAAATTTTACTCTCAATACATTAATTTCAAGCACGTTACCCGCGTCCTCAAAACATCAAGCCGACACTGCCCTGCATAAATCACGCTTAAGAAACCCTGTCGGCAAAAAAAATCCTACCCCCACGTGCGACAATTTCACACAAAAATTATCCAGCTTTCGTGCCGATCGCGATTTTCACCATCCCAGAAAGAAAACACAGGTTAAAAAAAGGAAAAAAGAAAAGTCGCGATGGCAGGTGTGCAGCAGCGGCGGCGGCTTTGACGAGCCATGACGGATTACAGGCGAGAGTACAGAGCCGGCGAAAATGAAAAGCTTGCCGCGCGAATAAATTAGAGCGCCGCGCGTTGTTGCCGTTCGCGCTTTTCCTTTTTCGCGCGCTCGTTTCCTGCTGCTGATTAGATTCGCGAGCTGGCGTAAGCACTTGGAGATGACGGGCTGGATAAAGCGGGGGGCGAATTTATCGTTATTTTTTTGCTTGGGGAGGTGTGTCGTAAATGTGTGATGGTTTCTATTTTTTTTGTTTAGGGTGTAATGAGTTTTGATGTGATATTGGATATGGAGAGTAGGTGGACGTGCCACTAATTTTGCTGAAAGTGTTGGAGGTTGTTTCTGGTACTTTAATCTAAAATTATCTGAGTTGTATTTTAACGCCTTGGTACTATAAAAATTTGGTTGCTTATGAAAAAGAAACTTTTAATTATTATGCGCGAAATACTTTGAAAAGGGAAACTTATTGATTTAAGAATGATGCAACATTAAATATAAATTTCAACATTGAATATAATAAACAAACTGATGCCAATTAAAATGAGAATGTAGAAAATGATGTTTTATATATAGCAGATAAATAATTTTTAAATCACTTTTTTCAAGCAGTTGCAAAAAATAGGAGTTATGTACATTTCCAAAATTTATTTATATATATAGAAATACGAACTATGATTCAATATAGGTAACAAAAGACAAAAAGTATCAATTACAATAATTCAAAAAATTCATCCCAAGTCCCAGCGATTAAACCCACGCGATTATAAAAAGTGACTAACGAATAACAAGACAATAACCCAATAATCTCATAATCGATCCATAAAGATCAAACCACCCGTAATTCCTCCTTACAATCCTCTAACCCGACCAATAATCCAAAATTACTCCCCATTAACGCCGAAATCTCAAGGCACTCCTTTCCTCCCACAACCGTACCCCTCTCCTCTAAAAAAAAAAAAAAATCCACCTCTCCCACAACGAAATTTCCAGCTCGTCTCTTTGTGCGTGCGTGAAGCTCCTCGAGAGTCGCGACGTCTGACGCAAAGTAATTAAGTGCAGGGAGAAAGAAGGGTCGGCTGGCTCTGTGTGCGAGAGAGAGAGAGAGAGAGAGAGAGAGAAGGAAAGGTAGAGTGGGGGGAGAGAGAGAGAGAAGAGGGCGTTCCTCGGTCTCGCTGTGCCACTCCCCGGTTTCGTGAGCCGAGTGAGAGGGAGAGCATATATACACGGCGCGCATGTATACACGCAGCTCGCGCGAGTCGCGGCTTCTCATTGGTCGGCTAAGCGCGGAGGAGAAAAATTTGGAGCTTTTTGAGTTTAGGAGGTTTAGTTGGAATTTTTCGGTGTGGTTTTCGGGTGGGAATTGTTGGAGTTTTTGAAAATTCTGGGGTTGATGGGTGAACGACGGTTTTTGGGAAATGCTTCTTTAGAGATGTAATTTTTTTTACGGATTACTTAAAATTTTTGAATAAGAGAAATAATGTACAGTTTTTTAATATTAAATAATGCGTCAACAACTGTTCAAAATAATTTCCATCGCAAATCCGCAAAACTCTCGAACAATTTCGCTCCCTCATCATTCCCATCTGACATTTTACGGCATCGACGGCCGCCCCCGCCTCCTCGAGCCGTTGTTCGCGCTCGGCGCGCTCGTTCTGACGAAACGGCTGGTACGCTTTGTACATTGATACTACTCGTCCGCTCCCCGCGCGCGCATATATATGCATGAGCATACCAATTTCGTTTTGTTCGATCGGGAAACGTTCTTTCGTCTTTTTTTTTTCTCTCGATCCTCGATTGTATGTACGCCGCGCCTCGTTTGCGTAATACTTACCTTCTTATCCTTGGTTCACGGCTTGCTATTGTTGTTTTCGATGTCTTTTGATTTTGATGCCGCTTACCTGATTGTAGATTGTATTGAGTTTTGACAGGAAAGTATGTAAAAATCTGTTTTTGTTTGAGGTGCTGCAGTTGGGTTTATTTTTCTTGTTCAAGGTTGACGATTGGGTATAAATTACAGGTCGGATTGATAAATACGAAGAGAGAAAAACCTTATACACATTATGAAATGAATTTTTATAAAAATGTTTCTTACCAGTTTCTAGATCGACGGTGTACGGAAGCCCAGCCCACGGATCTTCTTCTTTCGGCGGCTCCTCCTTGATCTCCTTCTAAAAAAATCGAACAACAACATAAAAAAAAACCATCAACAATAAACATTCAAAGATCAACAAAATTCGCTCCGACGCAAACGCTCGGCCTACTTTGCAGCAACAGCAGCGGCGCATTGTCGAAAGGCAGAAAGGAATCGTTGATCTTTGAAAACTACCAAACAATGCCAGCCACGTACAAGTCAGGTAAGGAGAATAAGCATCGGGAAATATAGGCGAAGGGATAATAAAGAGGCAGGAGAGCGTCGGGAGAGAGAAAAAAGGAAGTCACGAGATTTTCGCGCGTGAGCCGGCCGATGACAAGCCACTTGTATTGTTGCGCCGTCTCCTCCTATATTCGAAAAATCCTCGAGAGCCATTCGAGGACACGTTAGCCTGCCAGGACGATTCCGTACGCGTCTATATTTTTCCATCCCCCGCGCTGGAGGCTCCTTTGTGCGCGTTAATTTTCACATTTTTCATCAGTCGACAGATTTTTGGATATCTACATCCCGTGGACTCGCTCTCGGACGTTGTGTATTTTTATGAGAAATGGCTTTCTTTGCTACAACCTGGGCGTTGACTTAGGTCTATGTGAAATTAGCTGGAAATAAGGCAAGCCTAGATCCCAATGACATATAAATTTAATTTCTACACCAATATTTTTTTAAGGTATCGTTGTTTAATCCTCCATCCAACTGCCTCTTTACACAAGCTTACGAGCTGGCCCACAACAGCTGCGAAAAGCGACGGCACGCGGATCCAATTAGTGGCCCCCCGAAAAAAGGATTAGCCCATCACCTGCCCTCCGCGCGCTTAGTTCACTTCTCCTAATGGCCGAGGAAAAGAAATACGCGGCACTGCATATGCACGCGCGCGCTCGCGCATAGTGGAAAGAAATGACGATGTAAATTATAAGGGAATGAAAGGATGCTGTCGACGTAACGACTCCATTGTTGCTCTCGCGCATCGCCAAGGCACGACGAGGGTTTCTTCGTATGGGCTGAGACGAAGACGTAAGACCGAAAGTCAAACAACGCACTCGAGAGTGGAGCTCGTGAGCTCTAGGATAAACAAAATGCCCGATGCGTGTGAATTTTTTATTTGTGGGGGAGAAGAAAAGCTTTTCGACTTCGTCACGTTTGGCCATATCGATCAAACCTATCATCGGTTGGACTTTAAAGACGCATGGATTTATTCTGTTTTTTTTTCCTCGGGATGAGTAACGAGTTAATCAGGATGGGTTTGTTTAGCGGCGGCATTTTCGTTGCCGTTAAAAGGGGAAATGGGTTACGGGTGTTAAGGTGGTTGAATATGGAGGATCAATCTAAATCTGGAGCCATTACTGCTGATGGGTTTAGGATGGGACCAGTGACGGGTAAACTCGTTCTACTCAAATTTACAAAGAAGTCTCAACACATCCGTGTGGAATGAAAATGAAATAGAAAACTTAAAAAGTCCAACCCCTAGCAATGCGCTGATTCAACGCGAAATCAACCCTTTTGCTTCTTACAAAAACTTGAACATTACCGTTAAAATAAACTTGGAAACAAAAACAGCGAAGCTCTCAGCCGAAGCGAAGCATTTTGCAAGTGGCAGAGTTCCTCCATCATACAAATCCAGACAACAATGCTTCTCCTCATCTCTGAGAAACCAGCCGTCCAAGGCCGCGCGCGTTGCTGGTCATCCTCATAGAGACGTCATAATCAAAGCGATCCTTCTTCAAACTCCTTCGATATTCCGCTCCCCTCTCTGCCCGCTGATCAAAGCCGTGGTGAATGAGAAACGTGGCATTATGAAAG
This sequence comes from Eupelmus urozonus, assembly GCA_900480035.1. NCBI lineage: Eukaryota > Metazoa > Arthropoda > Insecta > Hymenoptera > Eupelmidae > Eupelmus > Eupelmus urozonus. The sequence goes on along the minus strand of UELX01001337.1, from coordinate 18,217 downwards.
AGAGGAGAGAAAAACGAGAAGTGGACTGAGCGTGTACGATGTGTGTAAGGACCGAGCAAGGAAATAAATTTGTAAGATGGAGAGAATCAGAGAGGGAGAGAGAGAGAGAATTGATGCGCTTTGCGTGGATATAGTTATTTATGAGGTGTCGAAGAGAATCTTTGGAAATTATCAGAATTTTGTTATAAAACGACATTGGGATTTGTTAGCTTATTTGTTCGTTTTAAGATGAAGACCACAACTTTGGTTGTTACTCAAAGATCAAAAGGTAATAAAGTGAATTCAAAAGACTTTCTCACGACTATTTCGTTTGAACTAAAACAAAGATCTTGATGACGTTTTCATAATTAACCCACTGTTCACATGCATCCAATGTGCAGCTTTACAAAATGCCCTAACCACAAGGAACCTCACAAAAAAACTAGGCTGATCAAAACAACCTACTTTCATTCCTCAGGCATAAAGCCATCATTATTTAACATTCATATATCCCCGGCAAATCTCTTAACGAACCAATCTAGTCATTAGTAAGCTCCTCTCTTTAACTTCTCCGCTGAACACAGATATTTTCGTGGCAAGCCTCGCACTCGACGGGCTATCCGCCACAGGCTACATGCAGCATACATATCCATCGCCTGGCGCACGATATAGCCAGAGGAATCGCTCGATACGCGGGACGAGCTACAATCTACGCCGTACATACATACGCGGGCCACGTTGAAATGAGTTTAATGAAAACAGCATTGTGCCCCGATCATTAATCACCGCTCGGCCCTGATAGCGGCCATCCGAGCAACGCGCGCATTCTCCGAGGCCCTTTATGTACGTATGTATCCCCCTCCGCGTCTCTCTCTCTCTTTCGTTTTCGTTGCATGATGTATCGTCGAGGCGCGCCGGGGGGAGGGCCTTTCAGATACATATGAATACGAAAAACGAGCTTTTCTACGAGGAGAGGGGGATTGTTTGGAGCTGCGATCGATCGATGCTCTTTCTATGTGTGTTGTTGGCTTGGCTTTAGTGACGCGGTGGCGGCTTGGAGTTTCTTCAAGTTCGGTTATCGGCATGACTGCGGAGATGGGATCGGCCCGATTGGCCTGGAGATCGTGACGGAGATTCGAGGGACTTTCGTTAAGTTGGCTGGAATCGGTGAGATAACATCGATCGATCGCGCCGGAAAATCAGCTAAGATTCTTTTTCACGTACGGATGAATTGTGAAGGCATCTTCTATCAGCGAGAAACATTCGCGAACGGAAGCTGATTCTTAAAAGCGAACTTGAGCCATTAAAAATTCAGATTCCCTCGTCCTCGATCTCCTTTCCACCAAATCTTCTAGGCGATCCATCAAAGCGCGAACTCTCCGCGTGGCAAATGAACCGCGAACGGCGCGTAAGAGCCCCGAGATAGATAAACAAGACGCCATATTTCATGCCGGGGGCGAAACAAACGCTTCCTCGTTTCCATTTTCAATTTCCAGGGCCATTAATGTAGCTCTCTCTCTCTCTCTCCCCCTCGGCGCGCTCCAATCTTTCTTCTCTCGAATCTCTTTTCTCTCCCTCTCGGCTCTTCTTTATTCCCGTGCTCAGCAGCCAATGGCAACATCTATCATTTCTTCCGAGCAACGGATTAGCCAGCCTCGGCGGCGTTTCGATAGACCGAGGAAGCGCGTGCGATAGACGCGCCATTTTCGCTTGTCTCCCCCTTAGCTGGGATTTGGGGAACGTGTGTGACCCAGAATTTTGGCTGGAGGCTGGATTATGTGTGTGTGGGGGACGCCATTTTTGGAGTTCGTTTCCGTGAGAGTCGTGAGCTTTTTTGATAATGTTAATTTGATATTTTGCATTAATAAATTAGCTTATTTGAATTGATTTATAGAAAAACACAATTCTAGTATACAGAAGAAACTATTACAAACATTAATCTAAAACTGCCAGATTTTGTCTATATCATAAGATCTTAAAATGCTCAAAGTTACGAAACAAATTTAACCAAATCAAATTATGAGATAGTATCTCTGTTTTATCTGACTTTTGAATACCACGCGAATATTCTCCGTGATATCATTATACAATAACAGATTTCCAACGCTTGACTCATTTTTCGAAAAACCAACACGATCGATCATATGATCCTATCAGGATCGAAATTCAGAGAGCGCTGGCCTATAATCCAAAATGCCTTCCCGACCCACGGAATCCCCTGTAACCTCTCTCTCCCTGAAAATCTCCCGCGGCCTCTCCGCGATATAGAATCGCATCCTGCAGACGCGCGGCTCAGAAGTAGACGGACGTGTGCGAGAGCCTCGGGGAAAAAGAGAGCAAAGCGCGCCGAGGAATCCTCTTAGAGAAAGGGCTCCGCTGCAGCCTTTGTTCGCGGCGTCCGGGGTTCGCGATCCATGTCACGTATATCGATTATACGTATCGATCCCCTCCCCACACCCTCCTCTCTCTCTCTCTCTCCCCCAAAACGCATCTCAGGAATCTTTCTTGGAGCGCAAGCGCGGCAAGCTCTACAAAGGCGCCCGCGCCGCCAGAACAATGAGAGACGCCGCGAAGCCAGACTCAGATAGACATCGAACTACCGAAGGCCACCAGACGAAGAGAGAGAGAGAAGAGAGAAGTAGAGAGAGAAAAAGTTTGTGAGTGTGTGATGGCCGACCCGCCCAGGACGTCCCTGCAGCGTCATCCTCGTGGAAAGAGAGGATGAGCGGCTCGAGCGAGCCTTGATGCTGCTTTAGCTCGATGGACGAAGTATGTGAGAAAGAGAGGTTGGGGATGCGAGCTGTGGTACTTATGTCTCGGCCGATGGAAAGTTGTTGGTGTGGTTGATTTTTCGAAGGCGATTTAGATGTTTCTGGACGCTTGTTGAGACTTGGTTCAGCTGGTTTGTTAATAATTTGTCAAAATTAGTTGATTTGATCATGTGATTTTGATAATTATTCTTTCGATTTATAAGCTGCCTTTTAGGCGTAGGTCCAGTTTTCTAATCAATGATGATACCTGTGCAGCTTAGCAAGAAACAAATTTTTAAGAAGAAAGAAATGTTTCCAAAATACTGTTACTTTATTGTAAAAGAAGTATCACAGCAAAAACTGTTTCCGTTATTTTTGATCAGCTAATTAGCCTTACTTCATTTAGCAGAATATAATTCAACGACTAAGCTAAAAATATAAATTACGAGAATAATGGACTATATACAACTGAAAGCGGTTGAACTAATTCCAATAAAAAAGCTGAACTTTTTGTAACAGATTGTAACAAACGGGCTGCAGGATATCAGGTGACTAATAAGTCTATTAATGATCAGTTTTTCACAAAATCATGACAAATCTACTTTCAATAGATTAATTATCTTTTGATCGATCCGTTACGTCATATCCCAAGTTAATTGGCGGAGAAGCCACTTCAGGAAATGCTTTTTGGATGGAATTTAAAGGCTTTCTCAAAATTGTGACTAGTCCAAATTTTCGTTAGGTCTTTCATCTAACCTTTTAAAGAATGATTCATGTAATTGCATAACTATTCTAAACTACTGCTACTCAAAAGTTTTTATAAATAAATTATTTTGAATCATTGCAATGCTTCTATAAATTAAATTGCAATCTTATCACCAATCGTATCCTAAATGAAAGTTAAACTCAAAACCAATCTCATAATCTTCGCAATAAAATAATCTTCTTTTGTTGATCAGCTTCACCATCTAGTCTCAGATAATTTTGAATAATCAAACGCTACCAAAACAGTGAGTCACGCTGCATACATACAATTCCCACCTCAAAGACAATACCAACTCTCCATCTAACAAAGAACAAGCCGCGGTACACCTACGCCCAAATGACTTCCTGATCAACGTCTTCCCTTAACTCGTAACGACAATTACGAATTGGCACTGCTGACAAATAAATCCCCGTGTCGTCTCGGGCCGATTGGAAACGAACGCGGGCTACCACCGTGAACGGCGTCGAATTCCCGAGATGGCTCGCTCGGATAGCCTTTGAGCTGGCCCGATTGCCCGATAACAATCGACGATCGAGGAAGAAGGAGAGGGACGATCATTACCCGCCGATTTCTGTTTCAGTGCGAGGAGCGAGCGATCCTTATTATGACTGCGCACTCGACGAGGATGATGAATCGCGCTGACCGACCCGGAGAGCAATGAAGCCCCGTGTACGCCGTGTATAGATAGCGGCTGGCATTGTTTTTGGGGATCGCTGATTTTCGAGGCTGATGTGGTGACGGCCGGACTTGTAATGAGGACGTCGGCCCGATCAGATTTTGGGCCGCGTTATTTGAAGGTAACGGATTTGGTGAGGGAATTATTGGGGGATATTTTAGATTAGGATTGTATTTTAGTATTGAGCTTGGTTAATTACGTTAAAGTAAGGTAATCAAACTGATGTAGAACAGAAGACAATTTTGTCAAGCTATAAATTCATTTAAATGAAAATTTCAAAAATTTTTTGTTATTATTGGAACGAATTGTATAAATATTAATTCATATTACTGAAAACTAATAATTATAAAGAATAAAATATTTTTACTTCGTAGATCTCTATAATATGAACTGGTAATTTTGGTGAAGTTAGGGAAGGTGTCAAAGATCACTTGTTGGCGAGGCATTGTATATTTGATTACAGAATATGATGATGTGCAAGTTGCTAAACTTACCTTGTCATCAGCCGCATTGATGGCTTTCAAAGTTTTGAGCTTCTCGATGTCATCCTCCGATTCCTCCTTGGATGAAGTAGCTGCGGTCTTTGCAGTAGGAGCTGGATCCACCAACGTGAAGCCCAAATCCACATCTTGCTTCCATAGAACCTCGATAAGGTCCATGTCCTATAAAACATAAATAAATTATAAAATTAATAGTTGTTTCTTTAATTAACATTATTAAATAAGTAAAAGATATTTTGTGCACTATTAGACTTTTTTTTGTAAACTAAAATCCAGTTTTGAGTAACTTATAGGAATGTAGTTTTTCAACAAAAGTATACTAAGAATGAATTATTGGGTAAGTAATTGAATGACTAGTCCCTCCCAAAAATCAACAAATAAATATCCAAAACAGTAAATCCAATCCAGATTTCAAAACTGCACTCAGAAAGTGAAATTTCCTAGTCAATATAAAACCCACTCAACTCTACAATTCAGACGCAACGTCCATAAAAAAGGATCAGAGTAGAAAGTTTTCCACGCACGCGGAAACGTCGACGCAGCTCAAAGCTTCATCCCAATCGGAAAATGGTGAAAAGTACAAGGGGCATATCTATCCGATTAAATCAGGTAACAGCAATTAAAAGCCGTTCGGGGGTCGCTCATCCGCGACTCGCTTCCTTTCCTAATCCAAGCGCGCCGAGATATAGCGCGAGAGAAAAGAGCGCGCGCGACTAGCTCTCGTGAAATCCCGAACTTCCTCGACACGCTTTCACCCTCTCTCGGGCTCTTCCACGGGCCTCGGCCGAGCGGCGGCTTAATCTGCATTGTCGCCCGTGGCGAATTGCCGTGAAACTCTTTGATTTTTGCTTCCGAGCGCGCTCGGCTTTTTTCTCCACGTCCTTCCGTGTACTTTCTTGGAGGCGCGGAGGATGCGACGGAAAAACCGTTCGCTAGTTGCGCCAGGGACGAGAGAGACTTTCTCGCGGGCTCGTGAAGAAAGGCTGGCTTTTGCAAAAATGTTGCGAAACTTCGGGAAGTAAGAAAAGCGCCGGGGAGATTTGGATGGTAGTTTCGAGAGCGCAAGAAATTGCCGAGTTATGGGAGCGGATTCTGGAAAAAAGAGGATTCTCGCTCATTTTTTATCTTTATATAAATTTACAGTTTCTTTTTCAGTCTATTACGGATCAGACAGTCTTGTTTTATATAGTAGTGATAAATTATAAAAGAATTATCCCTTATCCATAAATTATTTTTTTTATACTGAATATTTATAGCAACTTTTCTGCTTCGATAAAAGAAACCTGGGCAGAGTATACCAAAAACTGATTGAGTGATTAACGCTGTAGTGTGCAGTAATTATTTGGTACATGAAAGTATAAAATAAAAAATAAAGACGAATGACTTTTTTACCAAATTTGCATCTCAAAATCGTTATTACCACATTAACTCTTTATTTTTCTTGATCCCAACCTAAAGCATCATTAACAGGTCAATAAAGAGATATAACAAACAGCACCCAGGGTAAATCGATTTTTTTCATCAAAACCAATTTATTTTTTCACAAACAAAAGCAAGCGCCGATCTCGATCGGGCCGCTGCCGACCAATAAACTACATACCGATCTCGGAAAAAAGCTCGCCGACAGTGCATATTCTCTCTCTCATCGGAAAATCGATTACCGGCCACTTTTCTCTCTTGAGCCCATTACGCGCGCCATGTCGTCCTCGCAGCGCCGAGATTTATTAGAAAGTCATTACCGGACACGAGCGTTCGATGTGCATCGGCGATCGGCCGACATAAATCGAAGCCACTCCGACGTCGGCGCGCGCATGCCCGAGCACGTATATATATACACGTACTAACGTGCTGCGCGTTGACCGAGCGATATCTCGAGTGACGCTGCAGAAAGTCACCGGCAGCTGCTGCTCCTGCGGCCGCGCGTATATGCGGGTCTACCTCTCGCTCTTAATTTTTCCAGAAGAAATTCTCTTTCTCCCGCGCGAGCGAGCGGGATATTTCGCGAGGTTAATCGCCGGATTTTCCACGCTTTGTTAGCGAGATCGGCTTGATTTCATGCTTGGGCTCGGTGAATTTTGTGCCTCGAGTTTCGACTAATTCGCCGGAGGATGTGGCGTATGTAAGGATGACGTTTGCCTTTTGGTTATTGGGTCTTTTTTAGGACTAATTCGTGGTTGGCTTCTAATTGCTTTAATTTGGGGATAAAGAAGGGCCGGAGTTAGTAGGCTCGTGAGGTTTAATAAACCATTTTTTAGATGACGTTTTGTTATTTTTTCTGGTTGACGCGGGTAGTATGATGGATTCATTACTTTCCTACAGTTGTTGAAAATGCGATTATCAGGAGCTGGTAGTCTGATACCAATGGCTAAAGATAATAATTTGACCATTTTCTTTCAGATTATAAAATTCATTACGTTTTACAACATCAGAAATTTATAGTCCGACTAAAGTTTCATCAAGCATCAGCTAATTATTATTTACAAACTTCAATAAAACATCTATCTACTACACAAACAGACCAGCAAGAAAGCATCGTATAATTAAAGTCTCAAATTGATTAAACTTTCTCCCGGAGCCCTCGCAACAATCAAGCCATAGTCAACTCTTTACATGAAAATACTTGTCCAGAGCCCACATATCGCCACGCGCGCAATCGTTTATAGACATCTCCGTGGCCGGAGCTGACGAAACGCCCAAAAGATGTGACCCTACGATAGCCAGGCCAAACATACAAGTCCGGCGCGTGAACTTAAACAAATTACGAACCAATCCACGAGCGCGCGCACTCCTATTTCCATAGCCATAATACAGGTATATATATACGCGGCGGACAAAAAAAGCAATCATCGACGAAACGAGTTTTACGTGTGTGCGCCGGGGGCGTATACAGCGCGCGTTGTGAGCGCAAGTTCAATCGCTGGATTAATCGAAACCTCCTCGCAGCCGCTTTGAAAATCATTTTTTGTTACGTATACGCCGTGTGGCCTTAGTGTGTTGTGTGTTTGAGTGCGGATATGTGTGTGAGTGTGTATATGGGACGGCTGTGTGCGAGTGCGTATGTGATATGATCGATGGAGAGAAAAAAAGGTGTATGCGGGATGAGAAAATAAATAAACGAGGCTGCGCGCCATCCAGCGCTGGTCAAAGAATCGATGACGAGGAATGAGGTTTTTAGTTAATGTTTATTGATGATCTGCGGGGTAATATGGGGCTTGATGATTTTGATGAGTTTATTACAGTCAATAATTATTGCTGTTTAGTCAAAATGAGTTATTTGTTGACGTAATCAATAATTTAAGGATTGATGATTCGTACATATGCATCGCGTTTATTTTGACGTATTTATAAGATAGTATACTGATCGTTCAAGTAAACTGTTTAAATTTGAAGCGGAAATTGTTAACGACCAAAATAATAATTTTCAATAAATACCAACAAAAATATAACAAATAAATTTATATATTAACTTTTGAACCATCATCAATCCCTTCCGTATAAAAAAGCCGCTTCACCAACCCACCAGACATATCCCTCCTAAAAAACACCCAAAACTCCAACTTTAAAATTGCCCCAGACCTAACCTCAATGCCAGGACGCTCCTAACCTCAAAATTAAAATACACCGCCTCTATGTTAATCCAACAGCTCCAACGTCTCACAAAAACATTTTTTAGCTTCCCCGGGCAAGGGGAGAGAGGAAAGAAAGCTTAAAGAAGGAGAGAAAACGACGGGGGGAATCGATGGGAGGGATATATATACGCACACGTATACGAGGCGCGCGCAGGTGTGGGCGAGAAAGAGAGAGAAAGAGAGCGCGATCGTCGGCCATGTTGGCGGCTCGTGCGCCGCGGGGCGCCTGCTGCCGCGCCCACGCACGCGTTTATATGTATATATACGTACGAAGCTCAGCCTCTCCTCTTTTTCGAATATTTTCGAGCGCAAGCGGGCCGAGCCGAAAAGGCGCGCTTCGAAAAAAATCGATAGGGCGATTGTGTCGCCGTGGCGTGGTTGGTTGTGGTTGGGTTTGTTTTTTTAGCGAAGGCTAGTGGGTAGTTTAAGGATGTTTTGGCATCGGTTATGGTGAGAATATGGTAAAAAATTGTTTTAGTTTGTGAATAAAATTTTGTGGAAATTGCATGCTTGATCTTGCAGTTAGTTGGGTATTGACGTTAAAAACTGTTTAAAAAACTAGCTTATTTTGATAATTAAAACAAAATGTTTTATTTTTATAGTATTTTACTTCATTGAGCTATATTTGAGTATATAAATAGACATTTTCTGAATTCAACAGCTTTCTTTCTCGTCGATATAAAGTAACGAATCATAGAACTTGTTATTTGTTTAGTTCCATAATATGACGTATTTGGAAAAATCGATTGCGCTATATACTCTTTTCTTTTCTCAACTCATCTTTTATTCCTTATTCTCAATTTCGTATACAAACACAAAAATCTAAGTAACCAGCGCTGTAACATTTAAATTATGCCGTGCAATTATATAAAAGTAATATCGTACAATTACTCGTTACGTAAAAATAGATACAATCATTTTTAATGTCATTAGAGAAATGAAATTCGCTGCGCAGCGGCCGTAAAGAAGAAAACACGTATAAAGCAGCCCACAAAAAAGACGGCTAATGTTGATAGAAGCTATTATCAAGTCGTCCCGAACAAAGTTATCAGGCCGCGATCGGCAACTGCAAGGCCGAACTTTTAATAGAGCTGATAATAAGTAAGCTTTTAGATTACATTCTTATCAGCGATCTTTCGCTTGTTAGTGAATGGTCTGTCAATCTTCGCTCATATATAGCCACCCCGCTTGTGCTTTCACATATTGTTTATGAGAATTAAGTCGTGAATAATGTAGCCTAACCTTAGTCCTCGATATTCTCTTTGTAATTCATTTTGTGCCAAGTGTTTATCTGCGAGACGGTCTGCGAAAGTCCATTAGATTGGATGGAAATTAAATAATTAAAGTGCCTGTACGTTTTTCTCGTTTGCTTACGTTATTTTAAATTACGTTATTTTTAAAGTAAAGAACGTTTCAAATCGCCTTACTTTAATGTTAAAAAATTATTTTTCCTTGATTGAATGTATTACGCGTGGCACGATCATCAAGTATGCAACGAAGAATCATTGACCAAAAAATCAAGGAAAAAAGGGAAAGCACTTGATCCAGTCAAACATTGAAATTTAATTAAATCCAGCTCAAGCTTGTCGTTAAAAATCGAAAGTCAAGAAATCAAATCGGATCTCACCTCGCCTCTCTTCCGGAACTTTTAACAGCGGCTTCGCTTCTGGCTTTTCCGCAGCCAAGCGCAAAAGTCGCTCCAGTAGAAAAGACTCTGCAAAAAGGAATCGGCAAAGAAACGCAGAGAACAAAGCGAAAATATCGTTTGGCCGCGTCCGTCCACAGGAGATAAAAAGTCGGCGTGCTTAATTTATTAAAAGTAATTCGGCTGAGGTGTAACGCGAAAAGTGCAAAAAGTCGAAATTATTATTGATTTGTTAGTTTGTTATGTGTAAGGACAATTGAATAAATTCAGATTTGATTACTTACAGAGATTTTAACAAAAAACAATAAGTTATAGATTTAAATGTTTATTAGTTATGTAAAAAAAATCTTCAATTAGTAATTCATTGAAACCTGGACTTGTGAGAATTATTATAAAAATTAACTTAATCTTTTTTATCATAAAAATAGCTATTTTATAAACATTATATTTTTTCCATATAATAAGGCAAATAAACCTCAGCGCGACTTTCAAAGTTTCAAAAAATTTCAACAGCCTTCAAACCAAAAATTTTAAAACCTCAGAAAACCACTTCCCCCAAGTTCGCGAATTCATTAACGCGATTGTCCGGCCCCAAAAGCCGACCCTTTCTCGTCGTAAAAGTCAACAAACGCGGGGAATCATCGAGGGACTTGTCTGTCGTAATTTCGCTCGCCACAATGAGGGGAAAAAGCTGTGGAAAAGGTATGTATACAGCCGCGGTCGCGGCGGCTAAATTTTCGCCAAGACGGAAAAGTAGAGGCGGAGACGATCCTTACAAATTGGCAAATAATCTTGTTAGCCTGTGACTTGCCGGCGCAGTTGACTCCTGACGCGCGCGAGGCGGGCAAGTGTACCTGACTTTTGGCCAAATCCCCGTGAATTCCTCTCTAATGATCAACGCGCTGGAGGAGATGAGTGCGGTTGCGTTAGGATGAATTTTTCGGCTTTCCTTGCTTAATGGTTGGATTTTTTTTCAAAAAAGTTGAATTTTTCATTAGGGAAATATGCTTTTTGAGTTATTTTGAAGTTTAGAAAATAAAATATCAGTTTACAGTATACGTTTGAATTTAAAATTATTGTACTCTAAAGAAATATTTTTCTTGTAACAATTCGAATATATTTCTTTTGTTGTAAGTATCATTTTTAATTTAATTATACTTAGGTTTAGATTTATTATCCTTAAAAACTCTACGGTTAAAAAGAAAAAGAAAGAAAAAATTAAAATTTATCCGCAAATCCAACAAATTAACCATCCAACTTTCACCTACAAACCCAAGCCACTTTCTCCAAACTCACCTACACCCCCGAACTCATCCATTCCAAAACTGCACCACCCCCAGAAAACACAGCTCGCAGCCGTCACTTCCCCCTCGGAAAGATTTGAAAGCGATACCGCAATCAACGCGGAATAATCCGTTAAAACCGCCAAATCAACCAAAACATCCTGGTACACTCTTCCCACACCCATATATACACATCCACGGCTCACCGACCGCTGCTCTCGCAGAACCTGGGGGCGTGACCCCCAGGGGAGCCATTAGCGGCGGTACCAAGGCGCGGAGCATCGCGGTTCGCCGCGAACCGCAAACTCTCTTTGCCTCTACGCTTGTAATTTATAGAGTCGAGAGAGAGAGAGAGAGAGAGAGAGAAAGAGAGAGAGGAAACGGCACCCGCAGGCTTTTGCGGATTAGGCCCACCGGGGGTTAGCGGTCCGCGCGCATCAGAGCATCCTTCGGGGGTCATTACTTTACGAGGCCCGAGGTTGTAACTCATCCGCGCGTTCGCCGGCGTTCTGATGTTGATGCTGTTCCTCTCGAGGCGGCGGCAGGTGAATTACCGGGAAGTTAGCCTGCTGAATGGCCGAGATAAGGAGGAAATTTTGCTTTTGGGTCCGGGGTTGTAAAATTTTCGTTTCGAGTGTTATAACGAGACTGTGGGACTGTGGGATGTGTGGTTGCAGCGGGGGATGTGAGATTGTTGGTCTGATGGCTGTTTGAGCGAGGCTGTTGGAGTTGAAAGATTTAGGGCTAAGCGCGATGCTTTGGAGATGTTATGATCGCTCGATTGTGCTTGCTTTTCCAGGCGAGTCGTCATCGATAAGCTCGTAATATATCGTTTAGAAGAATCATCTTTGATTTTCCGACTATAATAAACCCATAAAGACATCCCGCAAAATTTCACTCTTCCATTCGCAGCTTCTTTATTTTAACGCCTTTCCCTACCGCTCGCCCAAGCATCACACAAAAAAGCGCACATTCACATCCACACTCTCTCCACATCCTAAACCCCGCGCTATCATCCCACAACCGCAAGGCCCCAAAATGAAAATCACCACTCAACAATCTCAAAAAATTCACACCGCGCACGCGTCTCCTCCCCTCCCCCACATCATTATCATCAGCATCATCATCATCATCAATTCAGCGGCAGAAAAAAAGAAAGAAGCTCCTCTCTCTTTCTCCTTTGTTTAACTCAGGCTTGCGCGCGCGCGCGAGCTCGTCACGCATCCTGCAGGGCTGGCTCGCGAGCCGAGCATTAATTTCCTGGTTTTAATTAGTGCGCCCGTCGACGTCGCCTCGTCGCTGCGTTGCCGTGGCGCGCGCCGCGAAAGTACCTACGCGTATATACAAGAGCGACGTATACGCAGCGGCGGCAGCAATGGCGGACCTTTCGGGGGAGAGTGGAGGGGAGATTGATTAATGACTCGAGGTAGGCTATGTGTATGGATGTGTATACGCTGTGGAGAGGGAACAAGCGCGTATCCTGGGGGACGCTGCGAGCGCGCGCTTCTACGAATATTTTTCTGATCTAAGCTGGATGCTTGCCTTGTCTGGTGGCTGCTGGAGGGTGGTTCTGGGGATGGGAGGATCGATGGGGTGGTGGGGCTTTTTGGGTGGGAGATTGTTGGTTGGGAGGATTGGTGGCTGATTGCTTGTTTGATGAAAGTTGGTGTTTTTTGCAAGGGAGATTGTTATAGTTCGTTGATTTTAATTTGGTGTTGGGTATGATTTTGATACGAAATTCCTATTGATTTTGTTTTGGCAGTAAGAATGTTATTTTTAACAATATTATATTAGACATATATTGTTACAGCGATATAAGTGATATTTATTTTGTCAACTGGTTTTTAATAACATGTTTGTTTTATTCAAATAATAATGAATTATATAAACTTTTCTAATCTTTGTGAGATGAGGCGTAAAGTTCAATATATTATATCCTATTTTAATATTTATTATTACTTTAATGTTATAAATGTTAATTAAACTTATATTTTAATTTTCTATAGAATGACTATTAAAAAATGTAAAAAATGATTAGTGAACCATTGTAAGTTTTCTCATCCTGTTTCGTGCAACACTCAACTCTTGTAAGGAAAGCTAACCGCTTCTTCTCAGGATTTTTATTTAAAACGTTCTCAAAGCTTAATTAGTCAATACGAACGGTTTACGGTGTCTCTTATGTTTTATCTTATTATCTCCATTTGTAATGATGGGAAACTGTACAGGACTTCTCAATCTCTTTCGCAGTTCGTATAGATAAGCAATGTAAAAAAGCGCATAGAATTTTTCACAGTTTGACAATGATTAATGTTTAGTGAAATTTGCAGGAGCATCTTCGAGCTAACTATTGTTAAAGGTAATTACAAAGCCAAGGATATCTTGATAAATAATTCATGCAAACAAATTAAATTATCATCATTATTTCAGCGTTACTACGTAAAAAAAAACACTCCTTTGGAAGCTTATTACCTTATTCCAAAACACACACAAAATCCTTCAAATCGTCTATACACCAATCAAACATCTAGCATTCTCATCACCTCCGCTCTCTCCAGCATTGCGCAAAGCCCGAAGTCGGCCCAAATATAATCACACCACGCGATAATAAGGCTCGCGCGTGCGTCATCGCCCCGGCCAATCAAAGCTGACCTTTTACCCGCACAGCTCGGGGGGCACAGAGAGAGAGAGAGAAAGAGAGAGAGAGAGAGAGAGAGAGAGAGAGAGAGAGAGAGAGAGAGAGAGAGAGAGGGAGAGATCGGGACGCCAGAGGAGAGCCGGATCATTTATCAAGGGGGCGCAGTTCACCGATTGATCCGAGGAGGTGGGGGGCGGCGCCATTGTCGGCGGCAGTGCCCCTTTTATCGCCTCGGCAACGCGCGACCAAAACTCGCGTGTATCCTTGGCTCGGGGCGTGGGGGGAAGGTATTTTTCGCGGGTGGTGAGGGTGGGTGTGTGGGTGGTGGTTTGGTGAGGGATGGATAAGGCGATACGCGATAAGTGTTGTTGGGGTTTTGTGATTAATTAAGAGGAGTGCGTGGGGGTTGAGGATGTGGGTGGGCTTTGGTTGAGGCGTGTAATGGATATGTGTGTTGGTTTAGATTGTTTTGGAAATATGGATAAATTTTGAAATTTGATGAATGCATGTGGCAGAGTGGCTGGGATTTATTTTGAGTTTTTCTAAATATTGCGAAAGGCTATTAATATAGTAAAATCGAACGAGAGAGGCAAATGGTAAAGATAATGAAAAGGAAGATGGAGGCTCAAGGATTTTTATGGATGTATGCCGCTATGTTTACTATGTGCATGTTTTATAACTTATTTAATTGAGCTTCAATTTATTAGACTCAAATTTCTTATCTCTTGACTTTATTTCCGTAAATATTCAAATTGACAATATTATAATAGAAAATTTTCTATGAAAAAAAAAAGTAATAATAATTTCCCTTGCAATTTTTTCATTGTAAAATAAAATATTTTATCTCCTCCAACTGACTAACAAGCCAAACCATCTTCACAACGCCGAGTCTCAAAGGGTTAAGACCCAAAAAAGTCAAGCATCCAAAAAATGCACCTAAGCAGCTTACGTTCAGGGGCGCGACGAACGAGCGCGCGAAGCCCTCAAAATCCTTGACTCCACCGGTGACAATAATAAAATTGAAAACGCGACGAATCGCTCGATCTCCCGCCAGAAAAAAAAGAAGAAGGAAGCAAAGGTAGATCCCCACGGACGCTTCGTCTCTCGATCCCTCGAAATATTTTGACGCGAGCTTGATCGATGCGACGCTATGTGCTCTCTCTCGCGGGAAATCCTTTTTTTCTTCTCTCTTTCTCTCTCTCCTTCCGAAACTTTCTTTTGCTTTCCTTTCGTTTGGCTCTGATGTGTGTAGTGCAATGTTTGCGGTGAGGAATGACTTATGGACTATGTTTTGGTTCGGTTTTGACCGATTGGGTTTGAGGATGTTAAGAAATTTGAGAAAGCGCGCGGATCGAATGGGCTTTCTCAAAATATTTTGATTCTTGGGTATTGTTGAGGCTGATTGTCGAGCTGCTTTTGCTCGAGGCCACTTGGTTTGGCGTATATTGGATGGTAGATGTGCAAAGAATCGTAGATTTTGAAAGACACAAGACTACTGCTAATTTTGATTGAAACAAAACTCATGCCTTTGTTTAAACTTGTACAAAAATAATTAGCCCAGCAGCACCGTGCAATTTTCACAGCATCTTTAAGATGTAAAAATCCGAACATTCATTAAGGGGTTAGCGACGAAATTTCACATACTTCCAAGGCCCGACTTTCGCTCGTCATCGTTGATAAATTAAAAAACGCATCATTACCAAGAGGCTTGGAAAATTGATTTTCGAGACCGCACAGGCTCTGCGATAGATATTTTGTCGAGATGCGCTCGCGTATCAAAGGAAAAGCGCCGGCCATCATTAGTCAATATTTTCGTGAAAAGGACAAGACAGGGCCGAGAGCGCGCGCGCCTCTCAACCAAGTGTCGTTACCGCAACCTGAGCCTAGGAGAAGTGTAGTCAGGTGAACCTCAATGGCGAAAGTATAATGCTTATGTATTGTTGCTGTAACCGGAGGAAAGTCCGATTGGGACGGATAAACACGCCGCCTTGATGTAAAAGGTATTAATCTTTCCTGAGTGGGAATTATGAATTTTAATAAATTGTGTGGGGTTTTCGGGGCTTTATTAATATTTCGTGCTCTGGAGGATTTGGCTGGGTGGAATATTGAAAATATGATTGATATTTGTGTTTGTGATTGATGTGCTAAAGAATAATTATTTATGAGAAAAATTTTAAATCAAGAAGAATTACATGTTTTTAAATACAATAATGAATTGTCAAATATTTATATGTGTCATATTGCTAGAGTCTATACGAACGATATCACAAAAAAAGATTAATAATTGTTAATTAAAGCGCACTTCCTTAGTCTATATCTCTCAGCGCTCGCGGCATATGAAAAACACCAATTATTTTCGCACTAAACCAGTAAGTTCAGTCCGCGCCAATAAAATCCAGCAACAACCGAAGAAAAACACGGATAATTGTCAAGCGTGCACGTGCAGCTGCTTACTCGTTGAATAATTTTTTTTCACTTTCATCGACGAGAAAAACGCCTGCAAGTTTTTCGCTCGGACATATCAGAATTCAACGGCGAGGAAAAAAAGGTTGGTTAGAACGTGGACCGACGGGGGCCCAGGCGAAAAATCAGAGGAACTCGCGTCTGAGACAGGTTTGATAAATGATAAAGTCGCAATGATAACGATAATAAATCAATTCTTTTTCGCTCCCTGCGCAGAGCTCGCATATTTCTGGCTGGGCGAGCTGCACAGAAAAGCAGCGCGAGCGATCGATTTGTTATTAGCAAAGTAGTAGTGGGGGTTGTGGAAAAATGAAGGAAAGTATGCCGGGCTGTTTCATAGTTCTGTCTCTCGATGGAATAGTTAATGATTTCTTCGAATTAAATGATTGGAAAGCTTTTACTTTGCGATTCGTAAGAAAATATCGTCTGTAGAAATTTACTAATCAAATCTACAAAATGATTATTTTTTAGCCATATTCTACATTACGAACTTTAAACTGGCGATTACATAAAAGCATCATCTCTGCAAGAGTATACTCGAAATTAATTGCACAAGTATTTGCTCTTCTTGAATTAAAGTTTGCCAACATTTTTCCAGAGGTACATCCAATTTAGAATCCTTATCACTAATTCCTTTCACAATCAAATTTAACAACATCAAACCAGTCCCGAAAAATCTCATAACCTAGAAAAAAAAAGTCCGAGACGCCAAAACCCCAGCCACGCCCGAAAGAAAAATAAATCGTTCAACAACTTGTCGAACAAGATAAAAAATAGCTCCGGGCGCACTAAATACAACTGGCTTTCTCTCTCGGTCTGGCGTATAGCGCCGATCATTAGTCACTCTCCCGCTAGCGGCATTTCTCCGCGGAGCTCTCCCTCTCTCTCTCCGGGAGAAAACTATTTTCCTTTCTTTCGCGGAGGGTGGCGGAGGTGTTTATGGTAATGCCGCTCTCTTTCTCTGGCTCGCGCGTGGTGGTCTCTCCGCGCCGATCGCGAGTCATTTTTCAACGATCTGCCAAAATGTTTTTTCTCGCGCGGGTAGGAGGCGAGGGAGACTCGTTAGGGGCTCGATTGGAGAATTTCGAGAGGATTTATGCTTTTCTGGTGGGGTGAGGGAAAGATTTTGGTGGTGGGTAAAAGTTTTTTAATATAGCGAGTTTTGGAGATTCGTGGGTGGGGTGTACGGGTTTTAAGGGAATGAGTAAATAGGTATCGAAATTTCGAATGTTTGTTTAATTTATTGTTTGTATTAAACGTGAGAGGTCAAGAAATTTTAATTGTAGAAAGCGCCGCAAAGCTTAAGATTTAATATTTAAGAAAACAATTCCAAAACAACTTGATGAAGATTTTATCAATTAGTATTGTAACCCTAGACAAAGTACAAAAGAAACTGTAATCTTCTTTAAATTAATATTTAACATCATTTTGCTTATACCTAAAATGGTGGGCGTTATAAAATTTCAAAAAATAATTTCAAATAAAAACGTAAATTATATACGACGAATATAGATATTTAAGGTCTGAATTAAAATTGTTTTTAATAAAAATAGAAGCCATGGACAGAAGATCTATATAAACATAACTATAATTTTTTGGAGACATACGTAAATGACTCGTTAAAATTTAAAATTTCAATAATTATGAACCTATAAATATAATAATATCTAATGTAAATCAAATCTATCTTACACTCAAAAAAGAGCTTGGTGAAAGATGTTAGATTAACAAAGTAGCACTCGGTTAAAATATAATTTGTTGCTCTTACGAAGTTTTTTGTTATATCTACAAGGGTAGTGCTGTATTGACAACTGTTTGGACTTTGTAAACTTTTTTTAATAAAAAAAATACTTATAATGAAAAAAAATTGTAAAAATTACAAAGTACTTTG